>VSTD030002953.1:0-11333 GCA_008808055.3 Sporobolus alterniflorus
GGACACAGGCGGTCCCTCTCGGGTGCGCTCCATGGGTGATAAGTGGTATGTTCTTATCATTGTTGACAACTACTCTCAGTACTCTTGGGTTTTCTTTTTGGAAAGCAAGGATAAGGTGTTTGAGCACTTTCAGAGCTTAGCCTTGAGGTTGAATAATGAGCATCCCAACTGCTTGAAAGCCATTCGCTATGACAATGGGATCGAGTTTAGGAATGCCTCTTTCGATCAATTTTGCCTTGAGCACGGTGTTGATCAGGAGTTCTCTGCCCCGTGTGTTCCTTAACAAAATGAAGTCATGGAATGAAAGAACTGCACTCTAGTTGAGATGGCTAGGATGATGCTCGATGAGCATATGACTCCTAGGCGCTTTTGGGGCAACGCTATCAGCACTTCTTGCTATATCTCAAATCAAATCTTCCTACGCTTGATTCTGCATTTGACCCTCTTTGAGCTTCGTTTTGGTCGAAAGCCTTCTATCTCTCATCTTAGGCCTTTTGGATACAAGTGTTTTGTTTTGAAACGTGGCAATCTTGATAAGTTTGAGTCTCGCTCTTCCGATGGTATCTTGCTTGGCTACACTCCTCATGGCAGATCTTACCGTGTGTTTAACCTTGAGACTAACACTGTTGTTGAGTCATGTGATGTGACCTTCGACAAGACTGCTCCCTGTCCTTGTGATGTCTTTGAGTGTGCAGGTGACAAGGAAATGGAGGAGGGCATCTTTGTAGATGAGGGCTACAGGGTGTCGATAATGACGAAGATGATCCACTACTTTTTCCTACATCATCACCCGAGCCTATTCCTGCTTTCACACTTGAAGCAGAGGCTCCTCAGACTACTACCTCCACAGCAGTAGTGGAGGCATCATGGGTTGAAGGAGAGATCATCTCTGAGTCGGGTGCTCCCTCTCATATTCAGAAGGCACATCCACCTCAGCAAATCATAGGTAATTTGAATGAAAGGGTAACACGGTTCTCAAGGTCGGCTCATCTCTCCTGTTTCACAAATACACTCTTTGTTGCCCTCTTTGAGCCTCGACATGTTGGATACGCTCTTTTTGATTCAAGTTGGGTCAATGCCATGCATGAGGAGTTAGAGAATTTTGAGAGAAACCAAGTTTATACCTTAGTAGAGCCCCTGAGAGATGTGAATGTGATAGGAACCAAGTGGGTTTTCAAAAACAAGCAGGGGGGATGGTGAGATTGTGAGGAACAAGGCTCGCCTTGTTGCTCAAGGGTTTAGTCAGGTGGAAGATCTAGACTTTAGGGAGACTTTTGCTCCTGTTGCTTGTCTTGAGGCCCTTAGGATTCTTTTAGCCTTTGCCGCATCCAAGTGATTCAAACTCTATCAGATGGATATGAAAAGTGATTTCCTAAATGGTGTCATACAGGAGGATGTCTATGTTAAGCAGCCCCCAGGTTTCGAGAACCCCATGTATCCCCATAGAGTGTCCAAGCTTTCAAAGGCTTTATACGGGCTTAAGAAAGTGTCACGAGCTTGGTATGCTAGGCTTAAGAAGTTTTTGCCAGAGCATGGGTATGTTATGGGGAGTGTAGATAAGACCCTCTTTACTCTTAAGCATGCCACTGATTTCTTGTTCAGATATCATGGATGATATCATTTTCGGTGGCTCTTCTCACACTCATGTGTCCAGATTTCAGGAAATGATAGAGAATGAGTTTCAGATATCCATGATGGGAGAGCTAACCTTTTTCTTAGGTATTCAAGTGAAGCAAATGAAGGAAGGCATCTTCATACATCAAGCCAAGTACACGAAAGATTTGATGAAGAAGTTCAACATGGCTAAGATCAAGCCCATGTTAACTCCGATGAGCATGGTTGCGGCGCTGCATCTAGATGAGAATGGCGAGGCCATTGACCAGAGAGAGTACAGGAGCATGATCGACTCCCTCCTGTACCTCACGGCGACATGGCCGGACATTCAGTTTGTTGTGTGCCTTTGTGCACGCTTTTAGGCTTCCCCATGCTCTTCACATCAGACCGTAATTTAGTGAATCTTTAGGTACCCCAAACACAATCCTAAGTTTGGGATTTCGTATTCTGCTTCTTCTTCACTTGATCTTGTTGGATTTTCCAATGCTGATTTCATGGGGTGTGGGATTGATCAAAAGAGCACTTCTACTACTTGCCATTTTCTCGGATCTTCTCTTGTATGTTGGTCAGCTCACAAGCAGTCTTCTATTGTACATTCCACCACAGAGGCTGAGTATGTAGCTGCTGCTCCCAGATATTTTGGATAGTGCAAACTATGAGAGATTATGGAGTGGCCTACAAGAGTGTACCCCTCATGTGTGATAGCTCCAGTGCCATATGCATAGTCCATAACCCAGTTTTCCACGGGAGAGCCAAACACATTAAAGTGAGACACCACTTTTTGAGAGACCATGTTGAGAAGGGGGAGATACAGATGAAGTTTATTAACACAGAGAGGCAGCTGGCCGACATTTTCATCAAACCCCTCGATTCTTCTCGTTTTGCTTCTTTGTAGGGGGAGCTTGGTGTTTATCATCCCTATGGCTTGGTTTGAGGGGGAGCCTATGATTTTCCTTGTACACTTGTATCTTTTGCTTTTCTCTTGCATTTTCTTCATACTCACCTAAGTCATTTTGCTTCACCTGTTATACTAGCTTGTATTTGCTCACTTATGCTTATCACTGTGCTAGGATGTATAGTAATGAGATGTGGACCTTTTTGCTAGACCGTGCTTGATAGCCTGGTATGATTGCAATGTTGAGCACATGTTAAAACTTGACAACTCAATTAATTGCTCTTGTTCACCACTTCTATAAGTGCTTTTATCTCTTTCGAGACTTGCTAGGTAAGTCTTGGATGGAGCACCCTCACATTGAGAGGTGAAATCCTTTCCCAAATGTTTAGCTCATGATGGGACTTTGGAGAGGTGTGTGTCTCTCGTGCCGCAAAGGCACGCTCATTTGTTTTGTGCTTTAAACTTGCCTAAAATTCAGTTTGTATCCTGTGCTTAATGAGAATTCTAATATAGTGATCTCAAAGCTCCGGGGTGTTTGCCGTACCTAGTCGTGTGACCCTCCACGCGGTCTAGAGGTCAGTTGAGTTATGTCCAATACGGTGATCTCGAAGCTCCGGGGTGTTTGCCGTACCCAGTCGTGCGACCTTCCACGCGGTCAAGAGATCACTTGAGGATTTAAAATGAGTAAATTAGAACTTAATTGCTTATTCACTTGCTTGTTTACTCACTTGTACAAACTAAGTTCTTAGTTGCATATGTGAGCATTTGGCAAAGCACGCTCTCCCGAACTATTGTTGCTCTTGTTGAGATGATATCTAGCAAGTCTATATGCTTGTCTTGATTGAGATAGGAGTCTTATGCTTGTGGTGGCTTGCTTAACTTGCTTATTCACTTCATGCTTATCTTAGCTCATGGCTTCTTGCTTGTTATCCTGTATTGGTCTCCTTGTGAGGAAATCTTGTTTTGCAAGTCTTGGCATGTTGATGGTGTATAATTGCTCAAATACTTGCTTGTATGACTTGTGAAGCACCCTAATTTTGGATCTCATGTATAGCATCTCGTTCTTCTCTCGGTTTGTGTTTGATGAGTTCATTGCCAAAGGGGGAGAGTATGGGCTTGCTTTGAGAGTGTTAGGGGGAGTTGATTTAGTGGGAGTGCTGATTTTGAGTTTTTCTTACTCTTTTCATGGTTATGCCCTTTTCGTGCCTTTTGTTGGTCTTGCGGCTTTTCCTTCTTCTAAATGACCTTCTTGAGCTTTTCATTGGCTTCTGGTCTTCTAGCTGTGCTTCATGGGGTCTTGGATTTGAGATTCAAACTTTGTGTTTTTATTGTCAATGGACTCATCAAGGGGGAGATTAAGAAACCAAGTAGTCAGTTCCTTGGTTTGATTGTGATGAGTCATTGACTTGGCGAGGTTTGAATTTGAATCCGGGACAATTCAGTTGTTTTACCTTTATTCTTTGTTTCATTGGAGAATCGTGTTTGCTTATCTCGTAGTGTGCTGGTGACAGGTGCGGCATGGTGCACAGTGACGAGGATCGTGGCAGGACATGGAGACCTGGTGCAGAGGACTGGGGATGGTCGCACAGGTCGGGTAATCGGTGGCCGGGCAATCGAGAGGTTGGGTGGTGCTATGTGCGGTCTGCACCGTGCACGTAGAGACGAGGAGCGCGAGTTTCTTGGTTGAGCCTCAAAACAAAGGTCGACTGCTTGTGAGTGGTTTGGCCTCAAAACCACTCTAACGGTTTTCTCCGGTTTGGCCCCAAAACTGGTGGCAATGGTTTTCTCTAATTTTGCCTCAAAACTGGTGGCTCGTGTTTCCTTGTTTGGGCCTCAAAACTGGCAGCTCCGATTTGGTGATTTGGGCCTCAAAACCATTGCGACAGTTTCTTTGTTTGGGCCTCAAAACCAAGCAAGCTTTGGTTTGTCGGTTGCACCACAAAACCGACGGAGGAGGATGGCTCAGGACACGCATCGAGATCTGGCGGCTTGCTTCGCCTGGAAGCAAGTCGCGCTACGGTTTCCTAGTCTGGCCTCAAGACTGGCGGAGGTGTGACGGCAGGTGGTGCATATGGCACTATCACGGAGGTTGCGTCGGGATCAAGTTGAAGATGGACGGGTCGATGCGACAAGCTGTGTCGGACCCTGCTACCCTTACTTTGTCATTTTGTATGTATTCGACCCTAGGGGTATAGTAGTCTTTTAGTCTTTTGCTTTGGCCTATAAATAGGACCCTAGAGGGATGGGGCTCCTTGCCACTCTCTAGTTTCATTTTGTATTTCCTAGATTAGGAGTGAGCCAAGAACAAATTTTAGTTTCTAATCAAATGAGGGAGGGAGGGTGGTGACCTCTGTGGATTCGGTGTAATCTTGTTAGATTTCAATGGAAAGATTAGTTCTTCACATTTTGTTTTGTGTTGTTCATATTTTCCTTCTTAGATGTGATAGATCTGGGCGGACCTTTTGTTGAGTGCCCTTGTTTGAAATTTTTTGCCTTGGTCAACTACTGTGAAATTTTCATTTTGCTCTCGCTGGTGGAAACCCACCTCGGGTTCGTGTCTGTGGGCTTCAACTCTTTGTGCACGCTGTCCTGATCCCGTGCTCAGTTCTCTCTCCGCACGCCTGGATGCTGCTTGGTCATGAGCTTGCATTTTGATCTAGCACCTCCGGTCCTTGATTTTGTTTTTCCACCCGTGCGCACAGTGTTTTGGCCACTCGGCCCTATTCGTTCGGCACCGAATTCTTTTTGGTCTTGTGTTCTCGCACCGGCCCATGCACGCAGGCCCCCGAACAGAGGCGCGTTGGGTCAAATTTGGAACATAGGCCAAGTTCCCTCAAGGAATTTTGATTGGCTCCCATTCACCCCCTCCCTCCACCCCCGTCTGGTTGCCTTCTCCGGTCCTTCATTGATGGTGATAACTCCCTTCGACGCGGGCATTTTCATAGTAGCATAGACAGTATGGATGACTGCCATGAACTTGAGGAGGGATGGCCTCCTGAGGATGCAGTTGTAGCCAATGTCAAAGCTCGCGACTTTGAACATTAGCATCTCCCTGTGCTTGTTGTCTCTCGATCCACAGGACACCTCCAGGTCGATGCCTCCGATGGGAATGGATGACTGCCCTAGAATAACACCATAGAAAGTATCATGCACCGGGGTTAGATCTGCTAAATTGAGGCCCATCTCATTGAATGTCTTCCTCATGTTGAGGTTGAGTGAAGCCCCATTGTCGATCAGAGTCTTGGCCACCTTATGCCGCCCGATCGTGAGCTTGACCACGAAGGGCAAGTTCCGATTGGACAGTTCCATCTCTGGATGGTCTATGGGCCTGAATGAGATATCAGTCTCGGACCACTTCATTCTTCTATCTAGCTCGATGCGCTGAGCCAGGCTGATCTCTCTTTCAAGCTTCTTCTCTTGTGTCTTCGAGGCGATGAATGGACTGCCCCCAAAGATCACGTTGATCCCATCCATCTGGACCTCATTGTCCAAATCAGCCTGACGATGTTCTCCTCGATGTGGCACCTACGCTCTGGCTACACCGACATCTTCTTGTGATCTAGAAAAGTTTTACACTCTTCCAGATCATGCCCTGCAGTGCAATGGATTTCACACCACTTTTCTGCGCCAGCAGGTCATCAAAACGGTATTTTCTCCTTCTGATTAGCGGGCTGCTACTAGCGGTTCCGCGATTACCGTGACCCCCATGATCCATTGTGTTGACCTCTCGATCTTCCTGATGCTTCTTCTTTAAGAGCCCCTTGTTAAGAGATTCAAGGAGCTAAGCTCAGGCCTTTGAGGCCTCGATCTAAACATCAGCGACTGCCAGCAGATCAGCCACCATTTTGGGCTTTTTCATGGTGATCTCCTCAACAATCTTGATCTTGTTGTCCCCGTCATGGAAAGCAATGATGATTTTGATGTTCTAGATGTACAGGATAGCGTTCTTAGCATTGCAGAAACGTTTCACATAATCCCAAAAGCTTTCATCATGCTTCTGCTTGATGGTCTTCAAAGTTTATGCTATAGATGGACGCTCATAGGTGCCCTGGAAGTTGCCAATGAACATGGCACATAGCTAGTCCCAGTTGTAGAAAGTGCCTTTGGGCAAAATGATGAGTCAGGATCTAGCCACACCGGACATTGCCATGGGCAGATAGTTGTCCTTTACCCGATTGTCACCTCCCGCGGCCTCGATGACCATGTGATAAACCTGGATGAATTCTTCAGGGTGGCTGGAGCCATCACACTTGTTGATTGGTCCAGGCTTGAACTTGTCAAGCCAGGAGACCTGCCTGAGTGTTGGTGCCAGAGCGCGAAACCCGCCCCTCCCTGATGGTGTGGTGGCTCGTATTGGAGAGCATCATGGAGGGGACAATGACCTTGCCTGGAGATGCCTTCTGTCAGCGATGACGTTGTGGAGGTCATCACAATCATGACCATATTCTCGTTGCCGGCGGTTTTGAGTTATCCGATGACACGCGTCGTTGTCGGCCAGGCACCTATTGCCGCTGCTCGAGGATGTTGCTTCACTTTGAGCTCGTTTTTCCCGATCGTTCAATTGGTTACAACCAGAGGGCTCGCCCTGATGGTTTCTGGCTAATGGTGCTGTTACGACGATGTTGCCTGCTACCTCAACCCCTTGCTAGGCCAAGGCGACGAGTGGAGAGTCCGGTGGGACCATCTACTGAATTGACTCCATGATTGTCTGGAGCCTCATCGTATTGAAGTTTGGGTTTATATTCCGAACAATATTGTTGCTGGGGTCCGTGCATCGGATGCTTTAGATCCCCCTATGGTCGGGGTACTCGCTAGAATTGTTCTGAGAATTGCCCCTAGCTGGGTCCACCATGTTGATGCGGCAGGCTTCAATGGTAGGGTTCCAACAAGCACTGGCCCCAATTTGTCATACCCCGATTCTGAAAGAGGTGAACCAAAGCTTCCATACGTGTGCCCAGGATGTTCAACTCACACATATGGCCAATAGTAAGGTAAACAGTTCATAATGTTACGATTACAACAATATCAGAGTATATCTCTTACAAAATGACCCTTGGGTCTAAAAAAGATTATAGAGCAAGCAGCATCACAGTGTTTATTCTAAGCGTGGCTTGAACTAGCCTCCACAGGCGATGAGCGGAGGAGGGACCTTCCAAGCTTTCTTCCTCTTGCTTGAAATGGCCGTCGGGGGTCCATCCTGCTGCTTCATCTATGGCAATGAAAGGCAAGCCTGAGTAGACTTATGGTTGCCACTCAGCAAGTGGGGGAAAAGATGACATGGGGGCTTTAGTCAAGGGAAGGCTGACTGTGGTTTGACTTGCAGAAAGCGGTGGTTGCATCCTATGCAAAGCTACTATGACTAATGCCAAAAGCTCTTATCCTTGAGACCGACTTCCAACATCCCAACCATACCAATCCAGGTTACTCTAATTGTGTGAGGGTCCATACCGCTCATGACTATGAGCACGGCTATCATGACAGTTCTACACTCTACAGAGGTTGTACGTACTTGATTGTTGACTTTGAGAGCAACAAACATTAGCAGAAATAGAATTTACAAAGTTGGGTCAGCATGTGCATTTTTGTTTATGAGGTTGAGTGTTTTATCGATGTTACCACAACCTCATGAGATACTTGTAGCATGACATGTGCATCTTGAAGATCTTCATGAGAGCACTTGAGCATCTCATAATCTTTTTGCATCTTCACATGCTTGCTAATGAGCACTTCAAGTTAGGTCTTGAGATTAGCATTCTCTGTTTGTAGTGAATCTACACAAGAGGAGACATTAGTAGCACAAGCATATTCCTTTTCTAAATTTTCATGTTTACCAATCAAGGAGATGTGAGAGTGGTTGAGTTTCTCATGTTCTTCATTTAGAGCCTTAAGCTCTTTAATCTTGCCAATGAGATACTCTTCTTATTGTTCAAGTAACAACTCTTGTTATTGAAGTCTTTCAAAGAGATTCTTGATTTTGATCATATCTTTCTTGCTTAGCTTGTCAAAATCAAGATCATTTTCTTTATCTTCTTCTTTGTCTTTGCTCTCAACCTTCTTTGGCTTCTTCTTTTTCATGCCTTTAGCCATAAGGCACTCCCCATGACTTGCAGAAGGCAGAGAGCTGGTTTGAGAGATGAATTTTGATTTGATCGATGACGCTTCTTTCTCTGAAGATGCTAGGAAAACTGGTTTGATGGATTTGTGGTCAGATAGGCTAATTGAAATCCTTATTGACAATCTATAAAAGCTCCACTTTAGATGAGATGTGCTCCATAGTGATCTTCAAAGATTGGAATATGATATGGGTGACTTGCACACACCATATCCCAACATTGAAGAAGATATGGAATTTACAAAAGTGCTAATCATTAAGCAAAAACTGAAGAAACTTCGTCTGGGAGCTATATTGTATAGCTCTATTTGGACCCTTGAAACAAATACTTCCAGACATCAGTTCATTTTGTAGATTTGCACACTTGTAGAACAAGTCATCAGGAACTAATTTTCTTTTGGGAGTCAGGTCTGATTCGACTCCAATAAATTCGCAAAATTTCTGTACTAAGTCAATCGATCCATACTAAACAGAACTTGAAACCTTAAATCTTTGCCTTTGAATTTGATTCCAAACCTTGGTGTCTAGATTTAATCTTGCATTAGGACTTAATTGCATCTTAAGGAAGTTGATTAGGGTTTTTCCATAATACGGGGTGTTACAATCGGGAATCGAGGCAGGTCCTACACCACAACAGGGTTGAGAGAGGTCTCTATCCTCTCAAGTTCCTCACAGGCAGACAAGTTCTTAGTTCGGTCAAGGTGTCTTTTGATAGGTGGCATTATCGGTTGGGCCAACCATCCTCTTCTATCGTGCAACATGTGCTTAGGGACAATAATCTTCCAGTAGATGTGAAGTCCAATAGTGAGTCGGTGTGTCATGCTTTTCAGAAAGGGAAGATGTATCAATTGTGTGGGGTCCCATCCCTGAATCAATTGGCAGATTTAAATATTATGAGAATCTTATCAGTTGGCAGGTTTCAATGATTTAGTGATTTCCAAAACCTTGTTGAAAAGCTATTCGATGGGAAAATTATAGTTGTTCAAACTGACTTGGGGGGGGATACCATAAACTCAACAATTTCTTCCAATGCATTGGCATATCACATCATATTTCCCTTCCTCATTCTCACCAACATAATGGGGTTGTCGAGCGAAAACATCAACATATTATTGAAGTTGGTTTGTATCTTCTGCCTCAAGCCTCCATGTAACACCCCAACCACTTTGGGTCTGGCAGTCGTTACTCGTAGCAGCTCCATAGAATCATAAACTAGGCCCATAGATCAACACTAGTCTTTTATACACACTTTTGTTCTCACTTGTGCACACCCGAGAAGACTTCTCGGTCAGTCACCCATTCTGGAATTGCTCACGGCTAAACATGCATAACCCCGGAGTTCTTTATAGTTGGGCTTCTAAAAAAGAAAGTATACCTTGGTGGTATGAGTATTATATCAATCATATTAAGCCTTGAGCCAAGATGTCATAATCCAACCCCTTAGAAGACCGATGTCCTTGTTGATCAACCCCAAGCTAGGAATGACCCCTGTTGGCCACGTCCGTACATCCAGTATCACATATGTGTACCTTACATCCAGTTAGCAGCATGCGTACTATACCGTGTCCCTCCTAGAGGACCACGTATCATTCGTATGTACCCATGTCTCTGACTCATATACTATTATATCCTTCTCAACTAGCCCATACGCGCCCATGAAATCACGAGAGTCGGCTCTGATAACATTTGTAACACCTCTGGGTTTGGCGGTCGTTACTCATAGCAGCCCCATATGATCATAGACTAGACCCACAGATCAGCACTAGTCTTTACTACACACTTTTGTCCTCACTTATGCGCACCCGGAAAGATTTTTCGATCGATCACCCATATTGAAATTCCTCCGAACCAAGTACGCTTAACTCCGGGGTTCTTTATAGTTGGGCTTTCAAAAAAGAAGGTATACCTTGGTGGTATTAGTATTCTATCAATCATATTAAGCCTTGAGTCAGGATGTCACTCCATGCCCCTCAAATTCTGGGATGAAGCCTTTTGTGTTGTTGTGTATCTTATAAATCATACACCTAGCAAGGTTATCCAAATTGAATCACTGATTGAAAGATTGTTCCATGTCAAACATGATTACCAGTATCTTAGAGTCTTTGGTTATGCAAGTTGGCCCAACTTGCGCCCCTTCAATGATCACAAGCTCCAATTTTGATCTAAACAATGTGTCTTCCTTGGCTATAGCCACCAGCATAAAGGTTTTAAGTGTTTAGATGTCGCAGGTGGATGCATATACATCTCATGAGATGTTGTGTTTGATGAGAATGTCACCCCTTTTGCTTCCTTGCATGCCAATGTCGGTGCCCGTCTTAGAGCTGAAGTTAGCCTTCTTCCATCTCATGTCATCGATCCTCCTCATACTGATCATGATGGTGCATGTACTATAGATAAGGCTAATGTGGATGCTGACTCTTCTAACCCTTCCACTCGAGGAATTTTTGTTGAAGTTGGACTGGAAAAATCAGGAGAAACAAGTGTTCAGTATGAAGAGGATCACCTTGGATCATGTGTTGTTGCAGGCCTGCAGCAGTCTGTTCTGACATCTACACCAAGATCACCTTTGAGTTCTGTGTTGCCCCGATTGATTTCTAATGAAGGTGTGCTATCAGCTCTGGGGTATGTGCCCAGGTCTGTTACATCTGGATCTTCTTCGGGCGTGGTCCGGGAGTCAGACGACCATGTGTCGCAGCCATGAGAGGATGCTGA
>VSTD030002954.1:0-11333 GCA_008808055.3 Sporobolus alterniflorus
GGTTACCATCAAGAACAAGTACCCACTACCTATGCTTGATGGTCTGTTTGATCAACTCCATGATGCATGCGTGTTCTCTAAGATCGATCTTCAATCAGATCAGCTGAAGATATGAGAATGTGACCTTCTGAAGACTGTCTTCATTTTGAGGAATGGTCTATATGAGTACACGCTGAGGACTTTTGGATTAACTAATGCCCCGGTCTACTTTGTGGATCTGATGAACAAGGTCTTTATGAAATATCTGGACAAGTTCATCATAGAAATCATCGATGGTATCTTGGATTATCCCAAGAGCGAAGAAGAACATGAAGAGCATCTCCATCTAGTATTGCAGAAGCTTCGACACCATAGATTATATGCCAAGTTAAGAAAGCGCGAGTTTTGGATGAAGCAAGTCGCTTTCTTGAGTCACATCATTTTGGAAGAAGGAATGTTCATGGATTCAAGCAAGATTCAAGACATGTTAAGTTGGAATGTCCTTGCTAGTGTCACCAATATTCGGAGTCCCCTCGGATTAGTAGGAAGCTATCGTAGGTTCATCGAATAATCTCAAAGGTAACCAAGCCCATGACCGAAATGCTTGGGAAGGATAAGAAGTTCAAGTAGGCACCAGCCTGTGAAGCTAGTTTTCAAGAGTTGAAGAAACGACTAACTACTACCCTAGTGTTAGTGATATCTAATGTGGAGAAACCATTCTCGATCTACTGTGATGCATCCGACAAAGGATTAGGATGTGTGCGTATGCAAGATTTTCACGATAGTTAAGGAAGCATCAGGAGCACAATCCTGCTTATGATTTGGAGTTAACTGTTGTGGTTCACACTTTCAAGATTTGGAGGCATTGTCATATGGGAAAGAGATGTGAACCCTACACTAATCATAAGGATTTGAAGTATATATTCACGCAGCCGGACTTTTGCCTTAGGAAACGACAATAGTTAGAGCTTATTAAGGACTACAGTCTTGGAATCAACAACCACCCAGAAAAGCAAATGTGGTAGCTGACATTTGGAGTCAAAGGACTCATTTGAGTCGACTGGAAGTAGAGAGTATGCCGTTCGAGTTGTGCAAAGAGCTCAACAAGATCAATCTTAGGATTGTCGCTAATATGAAAGTCATGAAGATGGAAGTAGATTCTACTCTACTCCAAGATACTAAGGAAGAGAAGTCACCTAGATTTGTGGAAGACGACCAAGGTGTGCTGTGGTACAAATTAAGGATTTGTGTGCCTGACATCAAGGAATTGAAGGGTAAGGCACTTCGAGAGGCTCACTAGTCTGCTTATTCCATTCATCCAGGAGGGAATAAGATGTACCTTAGTCACAAGGCAACCTATTGGTGGTACAGAATGAAAAGAGACATTGTCAAGTATGTTGCCCTTTGCGACACCTGTTATAGAGTCAAGTCCGAGCATCAACGAACTGGTGGGATGTTGCAACCCTCATGAGTACCCGAGTGGAAGTGGGAAGTGATTGCTATGGATTTCATCGTGTGATTGCCTAGGAGTTAGTATGGATATGATTCTCTTTGGGTAATTGTGAACCGACAGGAAGGTAGCTCACTTCATACCTGTCAAGACAACTTACACTACAACTAGCAGAGTTGTATAGTTCTAGGGTAGTCTATTTGCATGGAGTGCACAAGCGGATTGTGTCTGCTAGAGGAACCCAATTTGTTTTGAAGTTCTAGGAGAGGTTGCATGAAACCTTGGATACCCGTTTAAACTACAGTTCTGCTTATCATCCTCAGACCGTTGGTCAGACTGAGAGAGTAAATTAGATCCTTGAGGATATGTTGAAAACTTACGCTCTGCAGTATGGAAGAAGTCGGGATAGGAGTCTACCATACGCCGAGTTCTCCTACAACAATAGCTATCAAGAGAGTTGGAAGATAGCATTGTCCGAGATGCTATATGGTCATAGGTGCCAAACCCCATTGTTTTGGAATAAGATGGGAGATAGGAATATTTTTGGACTCAACATTTTGTAAGATGTCGCGAGACAATTTCGAATGGTGAGAAAGAACATGTGGATTGTGCAGTCAAGACAGAAGAGTTACACCCATCATAGGAGAACAAGATTGAGTTTTGAAGTTGGAGACTATGTATACCTCAAGGTATTACCTATGAGAGGGTTAAGACGTTTTAAGGTATGATGCAAGCTCACACATAGGTTCATTGGTCCTTTCAAGATCACGAGAAGAGAGAAGAAGAATTCAAGGCAGAATTTCTAAAATTTTTTTTTGATCCGTCCGAATCTTGAGGTGAGATTCATTTTAAGGGGGGTAGGTTTCTCACACCCCAAAATATTAAATTTGGGATGTGATTCAAATTCAGAACTTTTCTTAATAGATAGAAATTCACTTTTATATTATTCTAGAGAATCTACTTTATTTAGGTAAAGTTTTATTTTTTAAATTATTAAATTAATTTAGAAACTATATAATTGCTTGATGCAATCATGCCACTGCATAATTTTTCTTTTGAATTGATGAGTGTTTTTTTTATTTCATTATGCAAGTAGAAGTCGTTCAAAATGCAAAACTTGATTTGAATTCAAAATGGTTTGCAACTTGTAAAAGGGTTTGGAAAAGGGCAAATGATTTTAAAACCCTGCAGTGCCTTTGGGCTGATTTTCTGCAGACGGCCCAGTCCTCCTCCTCCCTTTTTCCTTCCCAGGCCCACACCCTCATTTTCCGCGCAGCCTAGCTGGCCTAGGAGCAACCAAGCCAGACTAGCGGCCACCCCAACACATGCCCGGCTTAACCAGTCACTTAATCCGGCTTACCCAGTCGTGTCCGTCATCGCAGCATCATCGCCACACTGCCTCAGCCTGGGTCACCTTCACGTCCACGTCGCGTTAACCTCCTGCTCATTGTGGACTCTTTTCCTTGCGCATGGAATAGGTGGAGAAAATCGAAGGGGATCAAGGAGAAACCGAGGTTTCAAAGGGAGTTTAACTCCAACCAGAAATCTCAATCAAATCCAAACCAAATTGAACCCCCGTTCGAATGCAGCACTGTTATGAGATAGAGTCCTTGCTACGCACGACATAGAACCAAAAATCCCTATATATGGAGCTGTACCTGACCGATTTTCACCTATAACAAGCTTCAAACCCTAGCTCCACCCCCCACCATCACGGCGCTTCTTCGATGCCTCCCGAGGTCAATAGACGCCACATAGAGGTCAACCGACGCCACGAACTTGTTTTGCTGATTTTTTAAGTCGGTCATCCCGTGGAACAAGCTTCCACCATCGCCGAAGAATGGAGCTTGAGCCCCGCCGTCGCACGCCTAACTCTGGTCACCGCCGCCACCTGTGGTGCCCCTAGGGGAGTTCACCTTGCTGCTCCGACCTGGTAGGAGTAAACTGTATTGAGTTTCAGCCATCGTAGCACTGGGTTCACCTTCACCGGCGCGATCGTCGATGGCACCGCCGCATGGAGCAGCACACCGCTGCCAGTGGCTGCCAAGTCACCCTCACCATTCATCTTCACACCGACGACTCAGATTAGAATAGAGTAAAACGATTCGTGCCGGTTGATTCAGGCCCTCCATTGTGATATGAATGACCTATATTTAATGAAGGTCGTAGACCTCGTGAACCGGCACCATAGACCAGGTCTATGAGGCTGTGGACATATTCTACGGGTTTCTAATAGAAAAATAATTTCATAAAATCAAAAAATCACTGGAGCCCTGAAATTTTACAAAAACACCCCCGAACTTTTTTTCAAAATTATATTTTAGTCCCTGTAATTTTACATATAGGTCCATGTTTAAGTTTTATAATTATAATTAGGTCCTTTTCTTAATTAATTTGGTTTATTTAATTACCTATTTAATCTATTAACTTAAAACCTTTATAACTTCTTAACCGTAGCTCTGATTTAGGTGATTCTTATGCTCACGCATTTGTAGCGATGAGTAGAATATTTTGGTACTGTTTGTTTAGACATTAGGTACTGTTTGCTATACTGTTTATTTATTTACTTGTATTGCTTGTTCTAGTCATCGCTATTTAGACATTTCGTTATTCGAGAAGATTCAAGACTACGAGGAGAAGACTTTGAGCAGCAGCAAGCGTGAAGCAAGGCAAGTGACCCTTGACCATTTTGTTCCAATATGCTTTCTCTCTCTAGTATACACTAGTTGCATGCATTAATTGGTTACCTAAACCTTCATACTTTAGGATTGAGTTTTTATGGTTAGTAGTATTGCTTAGCCCTATAGTCTTGAGTCGTCAAACAAGTCTTTCTATCTTTATGATATTGAGTTTGGCTTGTGTGAGTGTTGATGTTCCATCCGTCGTGATGTGGGCTTTACAACCTTACTACATTCTACCTTGATATTATCCTTTGCATGTCATTTTATTCTTGCACTTGCCGAGTACCAATCATAAGTGTACTCAACCTTACTATTTTCCCCTGCTACTCAAACCTGCTGCTCAGAAGCTGAAGAAGACTTTGGAGTACTACCATATGGTGTTCTAGGTGAGTGATTGCCACTGGTCGATTGCTTGTAGAGTTATGATGTCTTTCTGCTGCGATGCTTCCGAGAGTGTTCCACTTAATCTTTTGTAAGACATTATTTGGTAATAAATAATATATATTATGGCATTGGTATTTCTGTATCCATATTCTGTATGGTATATGTGTCAACTTGATTCCTGGTCACACATACTATGAGCATTTGGTTTGGCCTTAAAATTGGGTGTGACAAGTATTCTCGCTTATGACGTATGTTTTGGAAGAATAGAATAGAGCCTCTGGGAATTGTATGGATTGTTTCGAAGGTTGGGAAATTGTTGCTTTGTTACGAAAGCTTTGGGCGTTGTGTTGGTGGAGGTGGCAATGTGTTGGGCTCTGTTTTTTGGCTGGATTATCTGGGTGCTAGTTGTAGGGTATGTTATTTTTAGCGGTGGTGGAGGGTAGGTGATGGCTGGCTGGGTGGGATGGCTTTGGCTCGTGGTGGAGGCGTAATTGTATGCTTGATAGTATGGTGAAGGGTATCTATGGTAGTTTGGCTGGTACTCTAAACGGGAGTCGGAGTGTTGGTACAAAGGGTGGTATGATGAAGATGACTGTGATGGTTGTTGCCAGTGAGATGTATGGTTAACTTTTTTTGCCAAAGGCGGGTTCGTCGGCTGGTTTTACTTTTGGGTTATTTTTTTCTTTGATTCCAAAAAAATTGGACAATCTCTTATCCTATGGTTTGTATCTCTCCCGTGATACATACAATATAGAGGTTTGTCTTGGCTTCAATCCCTACCTTGCCCTCAGCTCATGTAGCCACCTCTGGGGAGGTGATAATCTTTTCTAGTGTCAAAGGCCATGTTTCTGTTTTCAAGTTGTGGAGATCCAAAAAATTTCTCCTAGTTTTTTGCTAGCCTGCATCCATCCGAGTCAATGTTGTGGATCTGCTTGGGTGCATTGTCAAAGCTCATTGTGCTATCTCTGCCCTTATTGTACCTGGTGGGTCTTGAGGCGTCCTTCTCCTTCGGAACCTTTCTTTGTTGTTCTAGCTTACAGAAGTGTAGCACCTCTGATCTGCTAAATTTGCAAAAGTTGTCATACAACTCTTCAAGTGTTCTTGGGTGCTCTCAGACCAGCTAACTATGTAACTGGCCAGCGCGCAATGCTTTTATGGCTTGTGTTATGACCTGCTCATTGAAGACCTCCGGAGCTTGCGCTTTGAGATGAAGAAACCTCCGAAAAAATTCTGACAGTGTTTCCCTTTCATACTATTGGCACGGCAGAAAATCCTACTCTGTATTGAACTCTGCTTGGAAACCTTGGAAGTTGACGCGGAACTTTTCTTTCAATTGGCCATAGGATGTGATTGGCCTTGGATGCAACCTTGCATACCAGTGTGTTGCTATGCTTTTGAGCGATATGATGAATGACTTTGAGAGGGTTGTGTCATTTCCCCCCGATGAAGCTACTGCGGCTTTGTAACACACGAGGAACTGTTGTAGCGGTGGCTGTTTCAGCAAAGGCTCTTGTATTAGGGGTTCCTGCTCTTGCTAGCAAAGAGTGTCTATGGCATGCTGAAACTCTGCTTGTCTTGCCCTCTCTTGCTCGATCTGTTGCTGCATGATTTGAGCTCTCTTCATAACCGCCCTTCATCTGGCCATGTGCTCCTACACGAGGTAAAGGTGTTCATTTTCTTGGTGACGGTGTGCCAACTCATCTTCTATGATGGCTTCAATTTCATTCTTAGAGTCTTGATGATGATCTTCTTGAGCTTCAGCTTCTTTGTGTGAGTCTTGGTTGTGGTGCTATCATTGCTGCAACGATGAAGGTGGGAGATCTGGGGTAGCAATGTTGGTTGCGAACACCTCTGCTTGAGTCGATGGTTGCCCCGTTGGTCCCTCGGACCTCCTCACGTTGATGACAGTAGCATGAGATTCAATGGATGTGTGTGGGTGGTTTGTTTGGGGTATGTGGGTAGTTAGGATGGTTGCTTTAGTGGTGATGAGGTCTTGGCCTCTGACTGCTTGGGATGGGCCTTCAGCCAGAAGCTCCTTTGCAGGTCTTTTTTTGGGTGGCATTTTGTGGGTGTTTTGTCGAGCTCATGAGCATAGTGGGCGCCAAGGTTATGATTCATCAGCCGAGGGCAAAGTAAAAATGTAGGCAATGAACTCGAGAACAAAGGAACATGACATGTGTCAAAGCGCATGGGAAAACAGGGAACACTCCAATCGCCCCGGGCTAGGTGCCCATGCGGGTCTATTTATAGTGAAAGATCACGGGTCTTTTTACAATGTCGTAACTACTTTTTAGTGCTCCAATAGGGTGCTGCCATGTGTGTCTTTCCATAAGGCAACCTTCACCTAACCGTCAATGTGTGGCCTTCGACTTCTGGCCTTCAGTTGCATTGGTGTGCAGGCTCTGCCTTGCCAGTCGCTCGAAGCCTTCGCTTGGGGACCTTTGACGCCTCTGCTTCCCTCAAAAAATGCAAAGGTGTACCTTCCGGATGGACGATGGCTTCGTGGATATCTTTCGCATGTTTTAGGCCCAACTTACGGGGCTCATTATTTGTACCCTTCGTGTAACACCAAAGGCTCACCCCCAACATCCATAGCTTACTACTCATAGCAGTTTTTTCACAGCTCATAACCTAACAAAACATACTCTATGAATTTCATTTTTTTCATGCCTTTATGTAGAAGTTGAGAGCACATTTAATTTTTGTTGTGAAAATATGTCTGATAATAATTAGTATAAACAATAGCTAAGCACATACATTGCACTATCTTGCGAGTCTGGTATAACACCGATGAGGTGTTTGTTAGAAATAGATGGGATGAAGTTCATTTTACTCCCTTCAAGTTTAACCCAAGTCGATAACCTTATAAACTAAAATTTGGTTTAATTTACCCTCAATATTTATCAAATTGATTCACTTTTTACCAATTCGTTCCAATCCAATGTTGTTTTGCTAGCCTGACTCAAGTTAATGTGGTTTTGCTGAAGAAATTTGACACATGTTTATTCATACTTAGGCTATGCACACTGCAAGCCTCCATATTGCCCAAAACTAGAGATATATAGGTGGAACTCACACACCGCAAGTCTATATATGCACCCCTATCTTACCATTTGCTATAGGGCACCTCTAAACTCAGCGTACACACGGGATGTTGTCTTCCTCACCCGCTCCCTACTGGACTCGTCTCGTGCCCTCACTCTGAAGCTTCCCCGGTGGCACATCCTGGAGAACTCGGTGGCTTCTCTCAGATCCAAGGGAATAGGAGTTCAGGGAGGGGAGGAGGAGGCAAGGGATTCTTAGGAGAGCAAGGGCGGACCTGGATAGGGGGCCGACAAGGGTCACCCATCCAAGTCTGGTGTAGTCAAGCGGTGGCTCCTAGAGTTGAGGCAGGCACGGACAGCCTCGGAGGAGAGCTCTACGATGCGTTCAGTGATTTACCATCGATGGAGCAAGTAATCCCTATCCCTAAATCAGTGGGCAAGCATTGAATCTGGGGTGGACTGAAGGCGTTCACATAATGCTATGATGGGTGATCTGTATATGAACAAACTGATAGCACTAGGATTTTAGCTTGGGCTGGGATGCAAATGCACGCCTTCTCTGCTAGCCTCAATTCTTCCAATGAATGGAATTTGTTAATTTGTGGTGTCTATAGATACTCCAATATTTAGCCTAAATTTGTTTGCAAAGATTTTGTAAACTGCACTTATTTGATCTATTGATAGACAAGAGTGAGACGCTCGTAGCATTACATTGGAGCCTGGTAGATTTTGATTATGCTATACTCATTCTAACATTTATTTTTTATTTTATTGTAGGATGAATCCTAACAATTCTAGAGCTGATGATGACATTACCGGTTTCGGTGGGGGTGTTCCAATGCAAGGCTTCCATGGAGGGTGGAACCCGGGCTACACCCATCCGCACACTTGTACCTATATTTCCATGGTTGGTGGACTACAACACAAAACCAAGGGCTTGTGCCATTTCCAATTCCATCATTGTCTCCTACATGACCAGCTCAAAACCAGTCATTTTCTACAACGGTTGAGACTGATGAACCAATGGTAATGAAAGAGAGTCAAAATGATGGTAAGGAGGATCAATGCCAGCTGGTCGAAGACGCAAGATCATACCTAATCACAGAAAATTGGGCATCTTCTCACCAAAGAAAGATGTGTTTCTTGTGAAGTCATGGTTGGAAATTAGTTGTGAACCAATTATAAACACGGGGTAGAAGAAGGAGGGGTTCTGGGTTAGGATTGTGAGCCAGTACAATAAAAAAGTGGGATGCATACCCTGAGAAGACTCTGAGATTGCTACAGAGTCGTTGGGAAACTATCAAAGCTGAAGCGAGTAAATTTGCAGGGTACATGGCAAATGTTCTTCGAGACAATCCAAGCAGGATGAGTGATGTTGATGAGGTGAAGTATTACGTTTATGATAGAACAATCCTTTTCTTATGAAAATCTGATTTGTTATTTTCATTTGCTTTGAACTAAAGTTTACTTTAATTGTAACAATGTGTACCTCTTTTGCAGACCTCTTTAGCTCTAACTAACTTTGCAGACAATGAACAATACCCATTTATTTAAATGCATTGCCGGGATTTGTTGAAGGACGAGCCAAAGTGGATGGAACTCAACTACATGGAGATGATGATGGGATCACAAATCACATTCTCCCAACCTCCTACAACATCGATCTTGATCCAAAGGTCATGTGAAGCTACTGCCTCAAGTATCATGGATGGATGCTTCCCACGTCCTGTGAACATGCCTTTATATGCTGAAGGGCAATGACACCACTCCCAGTGCATACAATCAATGCTTCCCAACATTCTCAAAAATCCACATTCATCTCCGATTCGGAGAAGGCTGGCTACATGTTCTATGTTCGGAGAATGTAGGTAGCACTCCCCAAATACTGAAATGATAGCCTGATAGAAATGATGGAGAGCCTTATGAGCACTTGACTCACCAATACGCACATACTCATCTACAACATGCTTAGGGAGACCATATGAGAGAATGTGAATAGTGGCAATTGCCTTTTGTAAACTAGTGAGCCCTAGACGGCCAATGGCATCCTGGTTCTGCTTGAAGTAGTGGCCTATAGCTTCAATCCCTTCAACAAGGTGCTCAAACACATGGCGACGCATTTGAAACTTGCACATAAAGATAAATTCTAACAATGTATTTCAAAGTTATACATAAACTAAATCGATGAAATAGCAGATTATTCTCAAAACACACCATCGACAGAATTGGAATGTCGAGTAAACAGGATTGGGACCAAAGAAGTTAGCGCGGATCCTCACATCCCCGGAAGCAAGATCCCTCTTTCATATATGCTTTGGTGGAGCATTCGAACGACAGATCCGATGAGAGGCTCCTGTTGGTGATGTGCCCAAGAAGCAATCATAACAATTTAGATTAAGTCCCACAAGGATTTGATCCTAGCTAGATTAGGATACTAATGGGCCTATGATGATGAAGCCCATTAGCATGCTCTATAAATATTAGGGTGGGGCTAGGGGCTCAATTAACAGACACCATACACACCACCACGTGAAACCCTAGCCGTCGCCGCCTCTCCGCTAAACTTCAAAGCCCTAGCTACATGTGTGGTGCCAGCACACCCACGTGCAACATTCCATCCCTGTACGTGTGGACTCCATGGAAGCGCTGCTGCAGTTGCTACTGTGCTGATCGGCTATGACGATGTGGTGGTTGTTGCTGAGACGACCATGAGGAGGAGACGATCGTGAACGACTACTTCCTCTACACTAACGCATAACTATGTTGGATCACTGCTCCGACTCTTCTTTCACTGCTCAGCGCATCTAGTGGTAATGATCCATGATCTCCTACTCGCAAGTATTCTTGGGTGACAAGATAGAAGTAATGCTAGTGTAGCCTACCCGTTACCCTATAGTGGTATCAAAGTCATCTTGCATTGTTTTTTTTGTCTAGATCAGTCGCTATGGTGATATGTTATGGTTTTTAGGGGCTGGAGTTGATTGTGACATGTGACCAAAAGATTAGTTTGTGCTCCCTCTGTTATGTGTGCAACTTGTCTCTACCAACTGGAATCACCATCGGGACTAACTGTGCACATAGTCAGTAGATTGAGCAAATAGATCAAAGTCATATGTAGCGATCTTCTCCTGATCAATGGGATTGATCTAGTGAAAATTGAGGCATTTTGAATGCCTCAGATTTGCGTTGATTTGATCAATCGAATGAGATTTTGCATAGAATGATGTGAATGGTATGGCCTCAAATGCCTCAGATTTGCGTTGATTTGATCAATCAAATGAGATTTTGCATAGAATGATGTGAATGGTATGGCCTCAATATCATGTGATGACTGTGTGTAACATTTGTGCAATCTATGAGTTGCAAGTTAACGCAACCGGGTTGAGATTGTTCTATTATTGTATAATGACCTGTGTGTCAACTTGTGATGATTGATCTTTCATGTAATTCATTCATTAGCTATTAGATGTACTAGCTTTATATGTTTTCATGGAGGCTCTTCACAAGGGTGGCAAAAATGGTGATCATCACAAGATAGGAGCCATGGTGATGGAGTTCACGGTGGAGCTATGGCGATGGAGACCACTATGATTCCAATGGCCATACTATTCACAATTTGATATGATCATATATGTGCCTGTGATCTTTACTTTCTTTCCTTACTATTTTATTTGTGCTTGACATGTGGTGGATGTTTTGTCATGATAGAATAGCCTCCCTCAAGAAAAAGATGAGATTATGATGTCATTTACCAATAGCTACAGCTATAGAGTCTTGATCGTTGTGAGGTGGGTT
>VSTD030002955.1:0-11332 GCA_008808055.3 Sporobolus alterniflorus
CAAGTCTAAGCCTATGACGACTACCCAAATACTTCTATGGTTCTCAAAGAACGATAATTCAATTCTAGTCAAACCCTAATATAGGTGCGCACAACAGACCTTCCTATCATGTAGTTCTAATTCTACAAAACAGAGGGAATACTCATAGGTGCAACATGTTCAAGGTAACTTGTCTTGTTGACCCATGAAGAAAAGCTAGGACTCCTCAAAAGTTGGTCCTGGAATTCCTAGTTAAGCAGTTTCAGCACAATGTGACCTAATTGTTAAATATACACATAATCAATCAATATGCGACAAACATGCATTATGAATTCATGAAATGAAAGAGTGAAAATTCTGAGAATTTTGACGCAAGAATGGCCAAAATCGGAGTTGCAGTTGCAAAGATATGACGAGAATAATTTATAGGGGCCTATCTGTAATTTCTGGAAGTGGTTAGGGGTATATCTGGAAATATTTCGAAAACTAGGCGTCTTCTTGGAAATTTGTGGACTACGGGTTAATTGTGGAAAAAGGCAAGGGCCTAAATAAAAAAGTGGTTGGAATATTAGGTTTTTGGATTATTTTCTAACGGAAAAACGTGTGGACTTGGTTCACGAGTCATGGACTGTGACCGCGGGATCGGTCCACCATGGACCACCCTGTGGCACAGACTAGTGGCCACCAGTCCACCATGGACCTACGACCGCTCTGGGGCGTGGAAGCTCACCGACGAGGGTCAGGTGCGGAGAGGGGAGGACGGTGAAGCTGGTGCAGCGCTCACCTGGGCTTGAGAGGCGGTGAGGTGGTCGGGCAACGATGGCAAATTGGCGGTGGTGGAGAGGCTCGGAGGTGGTGACACGTGAGGTTAGAGAGGAGGGGAGGAGAGTGGGGATGGGTGCGGTGAGGACCGGGTGAGGGCCTCAGTTTTTACAGGGGTCAGAGGGAGGTGGAGGCGCCAGGGCGGCTTCAATGGCTGGCCATGAAGGCGACAGTTACACAGAGTGAAGAGGGTGCAATTTATGGCCGAGTAAAGGCGTGTGATTGAGTCAAGGAGGGGGCCGACCGTTGGGGGTCTCTCCATGGCGTGGGAAGAGGGCGGTGCGGCGGCCATGGCGTGGCAGCGTGAGAGGAGGAGGCGGCACAGCCGCTGGCTCAGGTGAGGGAGAGAGGAAGGGAAGAGGGCACAGCCCAGTGGGCTGGCTCATCCTGCTGGGCCGCTCGGGGCCAAAAGGCCGGATGGCCGGCTCGCTGTTGGGTCGATTGGACCGAAAGCTAGGGGAAATTCCTTTCAGAATTAAATAGGATTTTTTACTTTACCAAGGCTTTGGAAATTTATACAATGAGATTTAGGAGGAATTTTGATATGGGGATTTTTCCTAAATACTTCTAGGCTCCTCAAGGATTTTAGAAAAATATAATATGCTATGTCGTGCAATGCATCCTATGCAAGATTATTTTTGGAAGGTTTCTCAGATGCATGTCAAATTGATATGCAACCTACATGCACTTCTATGTGGACAAAATTTTTATTCTTCTAAAAAGTGGGTGTTACAAACCTACCCCCTTAGAGGAATCTCGCCCTTGAGATTCAAGAAGTGCTCAGAAATAATTCAAGATAATCTGTTCTGAGCTCTTCTTCGTGCTCCCAGGTAGCTCATCTTCAGTATGGTGACTCCATTGAACTTTGCACATCTTGATGACCTTACTGCGAGTCACTCATTCTGCTATATCCAAAATCTTAATCAGCCTCTCACTGTATGTCAAATCACCTCCTAGGTCAAGCTCTTCCACTGGTAGTTGTTCTTCTGGAATTCGCAAACAATTCTTGAGCTGCGACACGTGAAATACATCATGCACGTCTGATAACTAAGGCGGTAATTCCAGCTGATCAACTATCTTGAATGGTTCGACATATCTTGGAGCCAACTTTCCTTTAACCTTGAACCTGTGGGTGCCTCTCATAGGGGAAACCTTAAGGTATACGAAATCACCAATTTCAAATGAAAGGTCTCAACTTTTATCCACATAGCTCTTCGGTCGCGACTGAGTGACTTTTAGATTTTCTCTAATCATATGAACATGTTTATCGGCATCCCTTAGTACTTCTGGACCAAATACTTGACTCTCTCCAGTCTGACTCCAGAACAGTGGTGTTCTACATTGTCATCCATACAGTGCCTCAAACGTTGCCATTTCGATACTAGCTTGATAACTATTGTTATATGAAAATTCTGCGTATGGTAGGCTCTTATCCCAACTCTTCCCATACTTCAGCACACAGGCTCTTGAAATATCTTCTAAGATTTGATTAGTCCTTTCCATTTGCCCATCCGTCTGTGGATGATATGTTGAGCGAAAATTTAGCTTAGTATCCATGGACTCATGAAGCTTCTCCCAAAATTTGGATATGAACGGGGAACCTCTATCTGACACGATCTTCTTTGGTACTCCATGTAAACACACGATTCTTGACATGTAAAGTTCTACAAGCTTAGCACTAGAATAGGTTGTCTTAACTTGGATGAAATGGGCAACCTTTGTTAATCGATTCACTATAACCCATATCGAATCATACCCAGCTTGGGTACGAGGCAATCCAACTATGAAATCCATTCTGATTTCTTCCCATTTCCATTCTAGGATCTTTAGATGTTGCAGTAATCTGACTAGTCTCTGGTGTTCCGCTTTCACCCTCTGACAAGTGTCACATGGGGCTAGATACTCCGTGACATCTCACTTCATACCATACCACCAATATCAGGTCTTTAAATCCTTGTACATCTTGGTACTGCTGGGATGGATGGAGTAGGTTGAGTCATGAGGCTCCTTGAGAATTAACTCCCTGATGAGTTTCTGGTTAGGAACACATATCCATTTGCCTAACCATAAGATACCCTGACTATCCTCCGAGAAATCGCTGCATCCAGGATCAACTGTCATACCTCCTTAAATTTTGCATCTTCTAATTAACCTTGTCGGATTTATGCTTCAAGGGTCAGCTCAACTTCCATTCTCACTTTAGATTCATTCACCATTCCGAGATTGAGATACTAGATTTCTCTTCGCAATTCTGGTTGCATCATCCTGGCAAATGTTGCGTTGCAATACTTCTTGCGGCTTAGTGCATCTGCTACCACATTAGCTTTCCCGGGGTGGTAGTTAATTCCAAGATCATAATCTTTGATTAACTCTAACCATCGACATTGTCGCAAATTCGAGTCATCCTAAGTGAATATGTACATGTGACTCTTGTGGTCACTGTAGATCTCATAACGATGTCCAATGAGATAGTGCCTCCATGTTTTAAGAGCATGCACCACTGTGGCTAGCTCAAGATCATGTGTAGGGTAATTTTCTTCAGGTTTCCTTAGCTGTCAGGACAGGTAACACACTACCTATCCTTCTTGCATCAATACACAGCCCAATCCTTGACGTGAAGCATCGCCATATATGTCAAACTTCTTGGTCAAATACGGTGGAATCAACACTTGTACCGAAGTAAGACGTTTCTTTAGTTCTTCAAAACTAGTTTGGCACTCGTCTGCCCATTCAAAAGCCTTGTTTCTCAAGCAGCTTTATCATAGGCTTGGCTATCTTACAAAAATCCTTTATGAATCGTCAATAGTAACCTGCTAGCCTGAGGAAATTCAAATTTCCAAGACATTTGTTGGTGGCATCCAGTTCAATACGTCCCTCACTTTACTGGGATCCACTGATACTCCCCCAGCAGAGATCACATGTCCAAGGAATGTGACTTCGATTAACCAAAATTCACACTTACTGAATTTGGCATACAACTGGTTGGATCTGAGCTTCTCCAATACCAATCTTAGGTGCTCTTCATGTTCTTCTTCCGTCTTGGAGAATATCAGAATGTCATCAATGAATACTACAACAAATTTATCTAAGTATTCCATAAACAACATATTCATGAGATACATGAAATAGGCTAGTGTTGTCAGTCCAAAGGACATCATGGTATACTCATATAATCTATACCGGGTGCGAAATGTTGTTTTTGGGATATCTGACCCCTGGATTTTTAACTGATGGTATCCGAATCTCAAATCAATATTCGAGAATACACCTGCTCCATTCATCTGGTCAAACAGATCTTCAATTCTAGGAAGGGGATACTTATTCTTAATGGTGACCTCATTCAATGATCGATAATCAATGCACATCCGTTGAGTTCCATCCTTCTTTTCCACAAATAGCATAGGTGCTCCCCAAGGTGATGAGCTAGGTCGTATGAATCCCTTAGCCTTTGGCTTGGCTATGCTTCTTGTGTTCTACTGACTCATTTATGGGCATCCTATATGGCCTCTTAGAAATAGGTGGTGTTCCTGGTAATAACTCAGTAAGGAACTCTATGTCACGATCCAGTGGAATACCTGGCAATTCTTCTAGAAATACGTTCAGGTATTCTTGAGACACTCTGATATCTTCTTCCAAAGCTATTGCTTTCGTCTGGTTGAGCATACTGCCCAGATCTGACTATACCATGGCTACAAACTCAACTGTGGCCCCGTCTTTCTTAGTCAATCTCACTTCCTTCCTGGTGCACTGAATAACGCCATCATACTTGCTTAACCAATCCATGCCAAGTATTATGTCTATACCCTTGGAGTCTAAGAGTATGAGGTATGACAGAAAGTCTACCCCCTTATAGTAATACTAACTGCTGCACATATATGCTTTATCCTCATTTCACCTCCAGGTGAGCTAACAAGCATTGTATGTTTCATGGTTGCTATTGGCAGATTATGTTTCGCGACAAAACTTGATGATATGAATGAATGAGATGGTATGGAATCGAATAAAATAGTTGCAGGATATGAACTTGTGAGAAACATACCTAGTACTACATCTTGGACTTGCTGAGCTTCATCACTGGACATATCATTGACCCTCCCATACAAGAAATTCTGCCGCTCTTGTGGCTTCGCTTGATTTCCTACTCGCGGAGCTGCAGGACTGGTTGGGCACTGCCATGCAAAGTGGCCAGTCAAACCACATTTGAAACAAGCTCCACCATTATGGGTTCCTCGAGCTGGTGCATTCTGCGAGGTTGGACCATTAGGGTGGGGGCCTTGCTGCATGTTCTGGTGAGACGGTTGCTGCACATTGGGTTGAGGTGCTTGCTGCTGAGGCCTCTACATCTGGAAGCTTGGGCATTGTGCTTGAAAGTTTGGTCACTCTACCTGGAACTAAGGGCGCGACACTTGCATTGGCATATGCGGCCGGTTCATCTGTGGTGGTTTGAAGAACTGGTTAGGCTACGAGAAGTGAGGCCTAATGTTGCTTCCGGATGGTTGTCCAAGGAATGACACCTTATTCTTGCCATCCTTCTCCATCTCATTAATCTTGTTTTCAATAACAATGGCCTTGTCGACCATGTGCTGGAAGTCTGCATAGTCCGTGTTGAACAACTGGAATTGAATATCATCATTTAATCCATTCAAGAATATGTCCTGTTTCTTTTCATCAGTGTTGATGTTATCAGGGGCATATCTTGATAACTGAATGAATGAGTTGAGGTACTCATTTGCTGTCATACTACCTTGTTTTAGGTCGGCGAATTCCTTGTTCTTCATCTTCATGGTGCCACGGGGCATGTAGTGAGTACGAAAATAAGCCTTGAACTCGTTCCACGTGATGGTGTTGATGTTCGCATGGGTGTTGCAGTACGTCTCCCACTAGTTGGCTGCCGTTCCATTGAATTGGTGTGCGGCAAAAAGGATTTTTCTCACGATCTATGCATTGAGTGATCACGAGCTTCTTCTAAACTCCCTTAAGCCAATCTTCGGCTTCCATAGGGTCCTTGGCCTGTGAGAAAGTGGTAGGGTGAGATCGTATGAATTCCCGAAGTCTTGGATAAATCGGCGTAGATCACCGATTACTTAGCAAAACTTGGAGCAACGATCAACTCATGAACATCATCCCCAGCGGAGTCGCTAAAAATATATTCACGTGAAAACTTTGATGGCTTGCGTGGAACTTGGTACCTCATGTAATCAGAAACGGTTTCAGTGTACTTTTGTCTCATGGATGTGAGATCGGATAACATTAGTTCTACCTCCCCGTTGTACAAGTAATCGTGGAATTTTTGCTCAAACTAACCCAAGAATCTATTGAGTTTGGAGGTAAGGAAGTAAACCGATTAAAGGCTACCTGGTGAGAGATAACAGGAACATCCTAATCTTGTGCACGTCAGTGATGCCCACATCTTTAACTTGTGCAAAAAACTGCCCTATGTTCTCATACGTGGTTTTAGCGTCATCACCCATGAACTTGGCTAGATCCGGTACCCGGAATCCCCGTGGATAAGGAATCATGTCCAAGTACTCTGGATACAACTTTTGATAGGACCTAGCCCGACACTTTAGTGTAAACCCGAACTCCCTCAAAGTCCTAGCGATTTGATCCCTAACCCCATCTTTTACCTCACCCTCTACCCTCGGATTAGGAGTAACATAAGCCAATGTCCTAGGGAAAAATATGTCAGGAATAGGACCATGAGGAACACCCATACCCGTGGGAGGTATGTTGGGACCGTAAGCCATGGTTCGGTAATGTGGTTGCTAAAAGTTTGGGTTTGGGTTGGTCGGTGTCATGTGAGCAAGAAACCCTGGGTTACCCGAAGTGGGCGCGACCCCCGGGTAAGGTAGATTAGCAGATGGAGAAGTACCCAGATTTCACATTGAACCCCCTGGATATGGTGAACTAGCATCAACATAAATAAAATTACCCAAAGTGCTACCCGGGTGTAAAGTGCTTGTGCTAGCTGTGTTACCCGGGTTACCTGATGCAGTAGTGTTATCCAGGTAAAGGGTGCCCATCTTACCTGTTGCAGATGTGCTACTCAGGTAAGGTGTTCTAGGTTCAAGATCCGGCTGTTTACCTTGTGACTCACCATTAACCTGCTGCACAACCGATCTAATTTGCCGAGGCAATGTGTTTTGTAGATCGGTTTTGAAGGTGTCTAAGGTACTACAAACCTCCTCAGTGATAGTATGGGTAAAGTTTGTGAGATCGTTCCCGTACTTGATACCTACCGCTACGTTCATGAATTTATAACCAACTCTTTCAGAGTAAGGTTAGGAGTTACCATAGGTGTAGTGGTTGCCATAGTTGTTATGGCCAGGATGGTTTTCTTGATCACCCCCATGTGTGTTTTTGTTAACATGCAAGCTTCCTCCTCCTTGTCTCGGCCATCTCCTCCTCGAGTTCCTTCTCAAGTGCCCTCCTCTCTGCCTTAGGCAAATCCTCCATCGCTACCCCAATCGTGTTGTGCGGCCCCACCTTGGTCCAGGCAACACTATCCTTTGGGTTCATCATGGCTCGGATAAATCAGTGTAGATCACCGATTACTTAGTGAAACTTGGAGCAACGATCAACACGTGAACATCATCCCCAGCGGAGTCACCAAAAATATGTTCGCATGAAAACTTTGATGGCTTGTGTGGAACATGGTAGAACCTTGTCTCGTAAGGTTAACCCGGATGCTTTTCTCTTCAAAGCAACAAAGGCGAGTGAAACAACTAAGTAAAACTATGAAAACTAGTAAATGCGAAAAAGAGAAGTGTTTGATTGATTGCTTGCTGCCTTTGGCGCATACACTTTGGCCCCATTGATACAACCCAACTCCTATCTCTCTACAACTCTTTAATCTGACTCCTATCTTTTTACATCTTGACTTCTTGATTACAAAGGCTCTATCTTGCTAACTTTATCTACCCAAACTCTAACTTGATCTCTACTTGGACTCCAACTCGACTTGGTGCTTAATCTTGGACTCTATCTTGGCCCAATTTCTTCCTTAACTCGGTCTTCTAAACTTTCACTTGACTTCTGAGTCTGTGCAATTGAAGCCGTACTCATTGGATGAACCTCGTTTAAAGGTCCATTTGCCTGGTTGATGAGCTCTTCTAAATTGCAATCTTGCCTTGAATTGTGCCGGTTCATCCAGGCGTTTCTCAAGCCAGTACTGCAAAATAGAAAACGCATGCCTTTCGGTTTAGCAAAGGTGTTCCATTCGTTACTTTCTTCTGAATAGGATGGCGTATTACTTGAGGTACATAACCGGAACGAAGAAAGTTGTGTGTGGAGTCTTGTTGCTACAACCGGTCCTAACCTGGCTGTAATAAGCCTACCGTGAAGTTAAACCTTCTTGGACACAAGTGTTACCATCTTCGTCTATAGTCCGTTCATTGCGGCTTAAGATGACTTGTGTGTCTATTACTCCGACCAAGCACACTCATTGAGTCTTGGTTATCATCAATCAATATCCTTGTGGTTTCACGAGTGACTTAGTGCCCCATCGTTCATCCGTGTCGCCGAGCAGTGGTGTCAATGCTGGCCCCACAATAAAGCTTATTTCCATCTGCAAGTTCCCACCGGTAGTAGGCATGTTTCTGACCCTGGAATCAAGAAAGTGACCCTGCCTATGATCATGCACTGAAACCAAGAAGTGGTCCATATAACTGTTCTTTGTTTTCTGACGAACCTCTCTTCCTTCGTAAATCTCAGGATGAGATTTCTTGAAGGGGGAGGGTTGTAACACCCTGGTGTTACTGTAGCAGCTACAATATATCTATAGTGGCTCTACAATACTTATACAGTGTTTGCTATAGTATAAACCTAATTCAATGAAGATGGTGTTTTCTACTAATGAAGTTAGATCATTTGAAGTTAATTGGAAAGTTTGAATTTTCAAACTCCTATGCATTGTGGACCATTAAGCTCAGTGTGAAATTTTTCAGAATTAATTGGAGCTGAATTGGACCACACTTCCAAAAGAGGAAGTGTTCCTCACAACTTGTTCTACAAGTGTGCAAATCTGCAAAAATTCATGAGCTCGGAAAGTATTTGTTTCAAGGGTCCAAATAGAGCTCTATGGACCCGTTTCCAGACTCGGCAGATCTCAAAGATGGCTTAACGTTTAGATATCTTTGAAATGCCTTATCTTCTCAAACCTTTGAAGTTAGATTGTGCATATCCCCCAAATCAAAGAGAAATGTTTGTAGGTCACTTGGGAGGAATTCTTGTCCAGGTTTGAGTCCTGATGCATTTGTGGTAGTGATCTCAATACCCCTATTTGATCAATTTTCAGGTTTTTCCAGAAAATTACTTAACAATTAGCACTTTTGGAAATTTCATATCTTCTTAGATTTTAGGTGATGGGGTATGCATGTCAACTGGATGGAAGCACAATACTTCTAATTTAGTATAGAACACTCATTTCCCAGTTTGGAACAGTGGTGTACTTGTGATGGTGGGAGTAATATCCTAAGTGGCCAGCCCTGTTTAGTATGAAATAAACTAAGTCCGTGGGAGTAAAATCCTAAGTGGCCAGCCCTGTTTAGTATGAAATAAACTAAGTCCTTTTTACCACTTGTAAAGAAACTTTCAATATTTGAATATAAGTGAGTCAATGTAAAATTATATTCAAGTATATCTTATGAAGATGGAATTTTAGAGAACTTCTCAGATTTTTACAAAAAAGCTTCAGTCCCTTTAAAATTCAAGGAAGATTCAAATTCGAATTTATCCCAGAAATTATAACTTGCAATCCTTTGGGAATTTGATGTTGTGCCAAAAAGGAAAATTGTTACTTGTGTTTCTAACTATCCCCATGAAAAATTTGGCGAAATTTAGACATCAGGAAGGACAAGCAATTCGAATATCAAAGTCTGGGTGTTTGAAAATCTCAATAAATCAAAAGAAATGCCGACGGCGCCCGGCCTCTAGCCTCACGCGCGCACACCAGCTGCTCGGCCACGTGCCGGTGGCCCAAATGCCACTATAGTCATCGGCTATCTACGCTGCCCAGTCCTTATCCCCGGTAGCTGCCACGCCGATGTGCAATCCTCCTTCTCCTCTCTTCCTCTTCGCTCTATCGTCGCTCTGCTCTTCAAGCCGCACCGAGCACCGCCACTGGCGTGAGCGGCACTACCGCACCTCAAGTGCTAGAGCAGCCACCCTCGTGCGCCACGCGGAGTCATCTATGAGGATGCCTTTGCCTCAAGCTTGGGCACCGCACCGCGGAGCATCCCCGAAGATCCATGAGTCGTTGTTGCCGTCGAGAAGCGCCTCCACGCGGACCGGCACCTCCGGCCACGGAACCGCCCCACCGACCCTTACACGAGCATCACACCGATGAGAATCTCCTCCACAAACCGCTAGCCGCCACAACCCACGGAGTGGCCCCTTACCGGCGCACCCCGTAGCTCCGACCGCGCCGACGTGAACGAGAATCTCCGGTGAGCCCCTCACGTCCCCGCACCTCGAATTGGGTCCCCCACACTCTGGAGCCCCTCTAGTGCCTCCTCCCCGCCCTGTGTGTGCCACCAGTTCACCGGATTCCGGCCGGCGCTGCCGCCCCCCTACGCCATGGCAATGCCTTCCCCTATTTCAGCTAAGTGGGCCACCAGCCCAGGAACGGCTGGGCATGTTTGGTTGGGCTGGCCGATTTTGACCCAGTACGCCTTCTCCTTTTTATTTTCATATTAATTTGAGTCAATTCAAATTGGCTTCAAACTTCAGAATTCAGTAGCAATTCAAATAAGTTCAAACAAAAAAGGAAATTAATTCTGTTACTTGATTTCAAATATATTATTTACAATAAAAATATAAAATAAAATAATTACTTTAATAATTATTAAAGCTTTGTTAATTCAAAGATAATTCATAATTAATTGTTTAGAAGCCCAAAAATTTACACGAACTTGTTCTAAAATTGTATCTTACCCAAGTCCCCATGGCAAGTTAGATCATACCCTTTTCTTGGTCATGTGCCTTAACTTAGTACCTTGATCATCCCCTTTTTGATAATTGCCTTAGTAAATTAAGGTAATTAAGGTAAATCTTTAAGCTTGCCATGTTACCTTAACCATCGACCCAAATCCTAAGAAAACCCCTCAAGGCATGTCATTAACATGTCTCGCGCCTTGTTACCATCCAAACCCCGCTCCTTTCAGCTTTATGTTCCAGTCAAAGTTGTTAAGGTTCTTTTGCTAAGATCTAGGAGCCACGTCGTTGAATCTTCTGTGTTGTCGTTAATCGATCTTGTTTGAATCAGGCATCTCATTACGACTTAGGGTTGTATACAACGTCAAGAAGGAAAAGTCAAGTCGAAGCTCTTGGGGGTCAACATTCGTGAAGCGCAAGAAAGCTAACATTGTTCCTAAGCAAAGGTAAGCACCGGTGCATACCTCCACCATTAGAAATTTTACTTTATAGTTGTCCTTAAATTATTATTTGATTTGTGCATTTATGTTATAGGGGCTGAATGAAACCCTAGAGAGCATTATACCCTTTGTATATCACCCATCTACTATCGTGGTGG
>VSTD030002956.1:0-11332 GCA_008808055.3 Sporobolus alterniflorus
GTGAACTGAAGGGGTTGCCGCAGAGATTGATGACAGTTGGAGAACATGAATACCATTAATGGGAGAGTCCAAATGTACAACTCGAGTGGCAGTGTCAAGTAGTGCCTTGTGTGCCCTCATCCAACCCATGCCTAATATTATATGCAACCGTTGACCATCCAGAACGATCAAACTGGGCTTATAAAGCTTTCCCGCTAAGTTGAGAGGTGTATGCATGATTATTTGCTTAGTGACTACCCTCCCTCCTGGAGTACTAATTAGATATGGGGTGTCTACATGTTGAATGCTCAACTAACATCTTTGAGTGCATGCCTTGCTGATGAAATTATGGGTAGCACCGAAATCGAACAGAACGACAGCAGGATATCCGTTTAGAGAAAATGTACCCATGAGGACTTGCTCACCCTCGAGAATGTCCTCCATGGTTGTGTAGTTGACGCGGCCGGTCTTTGCAACGACCACCTTCTGCGGACCGCGTGGCGGAAGGGTGACATGGCCCTGAGTGGCATTCTTCTTTGGCGCAGGGCACTCTCAAGCAAAGTGGCCCGAGCGACCATAGTTTAAGCAGGTGTGGCCGGAGGCGGCTCCAGCGGTCGGTGGCACAAGCAGGCACAACACAGGTGGAGGTGGAGGTAGAACCTTAGGTGCTGCCCACTGGTGTGGACGCTGAAGTGGGTGGGGAGCCCACTGTTGCTGCTGCTGACGCTGGTGCTGGTGCTGCTATGGCTGTCGGGGTGGGTAGGTGAAGCCGTGGTGGTACACCGTCCGGTACTTCAGGGGAGCACTTTCGGACAGAGCTGCCATAGCCTTCCTCTTCTTGGTTTCCTTATGAACGCAGATTGCATCATCCGTGATGATGACATTGCTAACAAACTCTAGAAATGTCCCTCCCGTGTTGAGCGCCATATGCTCCTGCAGCTTGGTGGAGAGACCGATCATGAAGCGGTCCTTCTTCTTCTCATTCGTGTCCACTCGGTCCGGTGCATACTGCGCCAGGTGATTGAATAGCTTTGAGTAATCATGCACGGACCTTCCCCCTTGGTTTAGGTCCATGAACTTTTGGCGCTTCTTCCTCATCAAGCCTGCTGGAATGTAGTGGGTGCGGAAGGCATTGCGAAACTCGGTCCATAGCACTTGGTAGTCCGCAGGGTGAGTGGTGGTGTAGTTTGCCCACCGTGCGCTGGCATCACCATGCAGCTGCTGCGCAGTGAAGAGGGTCTTCTGCACCTCAGTGCAGCGTAAGAGCCCAAATTTGGACTCAATCATCCGAAGCCAGTGATCAGCCTCGAGAGGCTCTCCTGCCTCGATGAAGAGCAGCGGGTGAGTGGCCGCAAAGTAGTTGTAGGTGGTCAGAGCTGGACAAAAGCATTCCTTGCCCCATTGCCACCACGAGCAGAGTTGGCCACAAGCTACCACAACAACTCGGTCTGCTCATCTCGGGACTCAAGGATCGAGGCGATAGCTTAAGCCAAGATCAATGACAGAGGCGGGTTCCCATTTCCCTGAGCATTCTCGGCCCCAATCCATCTGTTGTGAGTGTTCACCATTCTATCATCCAAACACGTTACCGTTAGCTCAGAAATCAAACTCAACAATATGGCAAACTTAAGCAATGGTAAAGGTGACAACTCAATAATAACGGAAAAACAATGGTAAATTCTGTCCTGACCGTACAGTCAATACAAATTTCCCGTTTTACTATTCTTGCAACCAGAATCAGGTTTGAGCTCAAACATGACAAATGTAAAGTCGTTACTCAGCTTTCCAATGGTTATTCACACTTCCTGGTACGATAAACCATCTAAGAGTTATGAATTTTTGAACATCAACCAAGCTACTGTAAGTCAGTGCTGACATACTAGAGCAACCTAGGAAAACTGCATTTTTGACCACAGACGCATTATCATTCCAGAAAACTTGCAATAGAAAACTTATAGCTAACTTCTTATGCTTTCCATTCGTTACTCATAAGTCAAAATTTGATAAATGACGAAGAAGTTACGACTGTCGGAACACATTGCATATGCAGAAATTTTCAGAAATAGCAACACTGCAATAAGTTTTCATAATGCCATAACAGTGGTCCACACGAGTACATCTATTTACAAAAGGTCCTCGGTAACATCCACAATCATCCCATCCTCATGACCGAGACTAACTCTAGCTACTAGTGCTATGAGCTTAAAATAGAAGACCGACTAAGAATATGAGGAACTCGCAGTATCCTTGATAGTCTCACAATATGAACAATCTAGTTGTTATCCACACCAGACATGCCCTCGATCTCCTCGGGCTCCTGGGGGATCAACTCCTACAGGTGCTCTACCTCGTGCTGCAAGTCTGTGGTCTGAACCTGACTCACCTTGAGCTGCTCGTCTCTCTCATGCAGCTCGGTCTTGAGGTGGTGGATGTAGCTCTGGGCGGCAGTCAGCTCATTCTGAGCATGTTGCAGTCAGGTGCAGGTGTCGTCAAGGAGGTCGGTCTTGAAGTCACGGTTGCGACAAATCCTCATCAACTCGTCATTCAGTTTCTTGATACGCGTCTCAAGGCGGGCATTCTTCTGGAGAAGCTCTCGGTTACCCTTCTGAATGTCCTTGATGGCACGGTTCGTGGCCTTCACCTGGCTGACGTACTCCTCCAGGCGGAGGCACATGTGAGTGCCCATCGTTGTGACCTCCTGAAGCAGGGAGCTCACGTGCTGGGAGTAGCGTGCCGTGAGTGCCCAACATGCGTGGTGGGTCGGAAGCTCAGGGTCGCCAACGGTGGCCACGCGCTCACTCCACACCGTGTTGCCCTCATTCTGAACAGGGAGCAAGGCGATGGTGGTGCCACCGAGGACCGGCAGGTGGTGCTCATAGAACTCCATGATGGCCTGGTGGGCGGCCCTCTCCAGAGTGTCATCGAGGTCATCGCCCCTAGCCGTGGTGAACCAAGCCATCATGGTCGAGTCAGTGGGGTGAGCTGGAATGTCCACATGGACCTTGCAGCACCCAAGCCTAAACTAATGGTATGAGCAGCCACGGTACGCAGGGATCCTTGTGTAGCCAAAACGGTGTAACACATCCTGGAACAAGACAGGGAAATCAGGGCGGTGCAACCCGTCACAGCGGAACCATCCATCGGCTCTCAGGGTGACGTAGGGGTAGTCATCCATCTATCAAAAACATGAGAGAAACAAATCAATATTTCATCCATCGAACAGAGACAACAAACCGAAACTCCAAATAAACCACGACGACAACAAAACCTTGAATTTATTGGCTTCAATTCAAAGGTTTATTTTCAAATTAACTTGCAAAACCTTGAATTTTGTTAAGACTCGATTACTACGGCGTTTGGTGCACGATTAGGACCTGAATTACGGTAATTAGGTTAGCCGTAAACGGTGTGTTACAGATAGACCCACCATAAAGGACACCTTGATTGTAACACCCTATTTTTGCAAAATAAAATAAACCCTAGAAATTATTTAAATGAATAGTATTATTTGATGCATTCATGTCGGTGCATATTTTATTTTTGATTGATGCGTGCTCTTGTATTTTATTTTGTGATTATGAGTCATCGAAATTCAAATTTGGTTCGAATTCAAATTGATTTAAAATTTATAAAGGATTTGGAAAAGAAAAGAAGATTTTTTATATTCCCTAGCCTAATGGGCCGAAACTCAGCCAGCCCACCGGCTCGGCCCAGCAAGCCAGCCCTCCAAGCGGACTAGCAGTCGGCCGCGCGGCCCAGCTGAGGCCCAGCGCACCAGCTATCGTGGATCGATCCAGCCACCGAGTGCGAACCCGCTCCACCAACCCGTTAGCAAGGATCCAACCCAATAAGCGTGCATCCGACCCGTTAGGATCTAAACCCGACCCGAATACAAGTTCATACCCATTAAGTCGTTCATTTAAACTGAGTTTATCCCCTTCTCAACTTTGCCTTATCCGCTATGATTCGAAACCGAGTTGGAGATAGATTAGTTAGGATACCAAATCCTCCACGCGTAGGTACCAAAACCCCTATATATAGCGGCTCGAGCTCGTCGAATTTTGCCCGCAACACCAAACCGTAGCGCACAAAGATAGTCGTCGCGTGAGCTCGATTCGCCGCCTCCCGAAAGGAAATTAAGCTGTCAAGGAGCTAGAGGAGGTCACGAGGAAGCCGTAGGGCTGCTTCTTGGAGCCGGAGTGCCACTAGGAGCCGCTGTCTCCATCATCAAATCCCAACCGAACCGCGCCACCACTATCAGCCTCTCGTGGGTCATTTCCTCTACCGAAGGTGAGCAAAACTGAGTGCCTTAGCCACCTAGATCGTGTAGGAGTAGTCACCTTTAAGTTTAGTGCCCCGTAGACCAAGCTAAGAGCTCCCCCCGTCGCTGGCCATGCGCCTCCCAGTCCTCTGTTCTGGTCGAGCCGGACCGGAGGAGGAAGACACGCCCTAGCCGTCGAATCCTGGATGAGCAGCCGAGATTAGAAGAACGCATACCCCTTTGCCCATCTAATCTGAGCCGCATATCTACAAGGCGACAACCCACGTTGATCCGGGTTTAATAAATTGTGGACCGCGCCCACGGAGCGATATTGTGCACCCGGTCTACGGTCCCGTGGACCTATTCCATGGTTTTTCTTTAGTAAAATAATTCTGTAAAATCCAGAAATTCCCATGTCATGGTATTTTTGCAAAAACACCCCTGAACTTTCCAAAATTATATTTTAGTCCCTGCAATTTGACATTTTGGTCCCTGTTTAACTTTTTATAATTACAATTATGTCATTTTCTTAATTAATCTGTTAATACTAATTACCTATTTAATCTATTAACTTCAAACCCTCGTAACTTCTTAATCTTAGCTCTGATTTTGGTGATTCTTACGCTCACGCGTTCGTAGCGACGAGTAGAATTTTTTGGGACTATTTGTTTAGTTATTAGGTACTGTTTGGTCTACTATTTATTTATTTGTTTGTGTTGCTTATTTTCGATCGCTACCATTAGGCACCGAAGACTTCAAGAATCTCTAGGAGCTCGACGTGCGAGACTTTGAGCAGCAGCTAGTGGGAGAGTAAGGCAAGTGACCCTTGACCATATCAATCCTATGTGCTCTCTTTCTCTCTCTCTCTCTAGTATACACATTGGCACACATGCTTTAATATTGTACCTAAGCCTTAGACTTTAGGATTTGGGTTCATACTTGGTTAGTTATGCTTAGCCATGCAGTCATGAGTGTCATACAAGTCTTTCCGTCCTTTGTGATGTTGAGTTTGTCTTGTGCCTTTGTGAGAAGTGGTCTCCCATCCATCAAGATGTGATTTGACCGTGGTGAGGATCGATGTTGTGATTTGAGCAAGGTTGGAATGGTGGAGACGGCTGGATTCTGTTAGGTGATATGGTTTGTCATGCTTGAATCTGCTAAGGACCAAATCTTAGGAGTAGACACCCTAGGACAACATGGGCAACCACGTGTCAGGTATGGAATGGCTTGCTTACTAATTAGGTATGCTATAGGTTGTGTGTCGTGCTCGGTTGAGTGAGGATAGCCCCTATCTTTGTGATCAGTCTTTGTGATATTCTTTGTGAACTGTCTGAATCACATGGTGCAAGTGGGGTCACTTTGTGTGGGAAATCTTAGCTCTCCAAGCGGGGACCGTTTGTCGGGAAATAGTAGCAAAACATGACATGCTCTTGTAGTCGACCTTTGTAATGGCATGAAGTGATCTCTGGGTCATACACCAAAGGAAGTGTAAGAATGGCAAAACGGAGGTTTCTATAGTCGATTATCTAGCGATGAAATCACTACTCGTGGGTACATGGTGCTACCTTTGCAAAGTGTACAACTATCATGATAGCCGAGCTTGCGGTTACAAGCGGCCTGAGATCCTCTTTTGATTAGATGGTTTGGATGGGGATGAGGTGAAATTAGTCAAGCCTTTGTGGAATCTTTGTGATTACTTTTTGCCTTTGTGGCCATACTTTGTGACATACTTAAATACAACATAATTGGGTAGTGTTAACCTATAACTTTAACTTTGAAAAGTAGTTGCTAATCAATCTTGAGTCATGTATAGGTGCATTTCTGCTTACATCCTTATGCCTTATTTGCCTTGTCATTACCTTTACATATCATTTATTTACTATACTTGCTGAGTACCAACCATTAGTGTACTTAACCTTGCTATTTTCCCCTACTACTCAAAACTGCTGCTCAAAAGGTGAAGATGGATTGGAATTCTTTGACGATGAGTCCTAGGCTACGTGTTGCCCAGTTGTTGTTCCTGTGGTATTATGGAGTCTTTCGCTGTTTTATTTCGTTGAGAGTCGTCTTAGTCTTTAAAGACATTATTTATGTAATAATTATATTTCATATTCGTGACATTTGGTTATCTGTGAGCACTTTTGGTCGTATGTGTGGAACAATTGATCCTGGGTCATGCATACGATGAGTACTCGATTTTGGCATAAAACCCGGGTATGACATTAATCAAGGAAGGGGTAAGAGATTTCATCCTATAATGAGCTTAGGCTTAGGAGAATAGCAACCTACAAAAGTGTCATGTAGGCGTCTATGCTTGAATCCGCTAACAACATCCAGAATGAAAATTTCAGTTACTAACGTCAAATCTGACTTGATTGTGAATAGCAGTCAGAAACATCAAATCTGGAACTGTTCTGAGGGAAATCTCACCATGAGCCCAATACAAGAGTTATAGAATACCTTTCCTTCTTTCGAACGGTTATTTGGGAACCCTGATACAATCAACAGTTTATGAGTTATGACATATGGAAGTCGGATAGGTCGCTAAAATTTTGTTCTGAGCAAATTTGAGCATTCTGAGAACTCTGTGATCCTGACCCCAATTCGGATGTCATCTTGGGAAATTTTCATTACCAACATCGTAGCTAACTTTCCTAGCTTTCTGATGGTTACTCATACACTACATTCGAACTAATGATTCAGGAGTTATGGTCTCTGAAAGTTGTCGGTGGTTGTTGGAGATTTTACATGGACCGAATGAAGTAACCTCTCGATTTCGAGATTTGAGCATAATTGAGGCAAGATTTGGTGAAACTCTGAATATCGAAGTCATAGGATATTCTATAATCTTTCTAAAGAGAGTGGAAATTTAGAATTTTAATACCGACAAAGGGTGCATGAAGGGTTGAAGTTGATAGGATTCTCGAGATATGACTTCAAATTGGAAACGATTTTCAAGTTTCTTTTAGTTTTCAAGGTTCGCTTCTTGATGCAATATGAATGTATGATGTCATGCCACATGTCGGTCCTATCCATTCCTCGCCAAAAGAAAAGGCTCGCCAAATATATATGGTGTACGTATAGTCGGTGGTAAATCACACTCATCCACGTAGTTAGTTCTAGTGGTATGACTTACACAAACATAGTTAGCATACCTGCAGAAAAGCACAACAGATATAGATATAATCATACATCACCACTTATCCCCCTAGTGGCACTCGTGCATTTAACGCTGCACAGACAATGTTGCATACGTTACGAGAGCGTATTCACATCTTGGGGAAGAGACCACAAGACATCGCTAGGTCTCCACACCCTAGGTGTGTGGTCGATGTCAGTCACACGACAGACACGTAGCCCCTACCACATGATAGGGACTGTGCTCAAGCAAGCCTCATCTTGAGGGAACAGGTCTAGGATTCATATCACCCGGTGGAAGGATACTTACCTTCTTACCTTGTCATAGGTGCGTCGTTACAAAAAAATAAATTACATAAAGTAAATTTCTATTATCTTGCCACCTGTTAAGATTACTATAGTCATTATATGTGCATCTAAGCATATCCTCACCGTAGTTTTTTTGAAAATTGGACCGTACGTGATGTATTACACCTGTAATGCTTTGATACCATCAGTGACGTCCCACCCATAAGCAAGGATGGTCAGTCCTAACCAGGATCATTACGGGGTGCCATTATCGAATGTATTACACTCGTAATGATACCATCAGTGACGTCCCACCCATAAGCAAGGATGATCAGTCCTAACCAGGATCATTACAGGGTGCCATTATCGAAGTAATGATGCATAATACATCACATATATGAATTAAACATATGAAATGCTCTGAAAGTTAATTTTTTATAATTTTGGTTTTGAATTTGATTACAGAGTTTTGAGCGGAATATTAAGAGTAAAACACTTTGCAGAAGCGAAAACACTCGACGATCAAGAATGACACCTTGCCCTAGAGATGTCGATCTCAAAAATGGCTCACGTCGAGAGGGAGAGAGAGAGAGAACACAACTGTAAAACAGCATCAAGGTAAAGCCTGAGCAACTAAAGCTCAGCAAGACTGACCCGTCAAAGTGGTCATAAATAGCTGACTCCTAGCATGTAAGACTATAGGGGTGAGCTATATCTCTATGCCAAACCCGCGCTAAGAGTAGATCCTTACTTTTAAGTTTTACCATCTAATCTATGGTAATCAAACGTTAAACTTATAAGCTAAGTTAATTAAACTTTATGAGTGGTAAACCTGGAATAAGCCAAACAAGAGGTAGCAATATAAGTAATTATAGTAAAGCATAATCATGATTTATTATTAAACATTAATTAACTACATGCTGACGGCCACAAACAAGTCGTTACTCATATCCGTGAGTCACGGCGATTCGAATCGATGTACACACTGCAAGGGAAACCCGACCAACACGCCACGCGCATCCTATGCTCAGTCCGTATATGGTCCCAAACCATACGTATCTCACGCGGTCAACGCATAGCAACCTTTCACGAGTCGCTGACAGATTTGGATGGATCCCACTACTCCCGAGAAAAAGGAATTTCTGACTACACCCTCAGCATGTCGGCTGACCGATCGGTGGGTCCCCATCTAGCTTCTCTCCCACTCTCAACCAAAGAAGTAGTAGGCTTAAGCCAAGCAACTATCGACAGTCGGCTACTAGGCTTACCGGACTCATATCTCCGGTATGCGATCAGTACATTCAATACTTGCTCACAGGGACCAACACAAGCGGGGGCTACAACCACCTAAGGGCCCGGCCCGGTCTCCGGTTATCCAATCTCCACGTAAGCCTATAGTAAAATGTGATATGAAGCACCTATCGCTGAACCATTGCCTTTCGACCATCCGGCGTCTACCAAAGTCTATATCTACACCTAGCATTGACTAACGTCATCCAAATACTAGCAACATCATCAAGGGTAACTCAGAAGGTGTTCATAATGTAACTACAGTTCTAATCAACTCCTATCAACCTAATGCATAATCATTCTTAACATAAAGATATTAATTAAAGTAAATGTCAAGGATTGGGTGTGATGCACAGGGGCTTGCCTTAATCCAAAAGCAATGTTAGTATCCTCACAACTTGTCGCTTGCGGACCACCATACTCACACAAACTTTGCTCCTCTTAAATTTCCAACTCCAGCTTTGCGAGAGCACAATCTAGCGCATACAAGTATAAATGAGCCGAACATAACTTGGTGCAATGCATGAGGTGCAAAGTGCAACATGGTGCATGGACAGACATAAGCATATTAACTCATAAATGCTATTTACTAATTTTTATTTCTAAGTTTTATTAGTTAGTTAGCAATTTAATTAAGCACAATATAATTTATAACATCCAATTTATGAATCTAATCATGTTTTCTAATTTTATGCATGTCCTAAATAGTATAAGGACGCATCCTACCAAGAATGAATATATTCCTAAGTATATTCTATTTACTATGATTTATTTGCTTACAAAACAAGGATTACATCATAAATAAATCTATGAGCAGAAATAAAATGTGAGCCATTTCATGCAATATCATGAACATCATATGAGTACGTATGCAAAGATTCAATGCATGAACATGCATGTATTTTTTTGTAATTAATTTCTTCATGTTTTGCATTGTTGGAATTTTATGCCATGCAATACTACACAAAAGTAGGTTTGGTCAAGATTACAGAAGAGATATGCTCAAAAGGAGTCACACAAAACTTAATTTGCATTTTTATAAATTTTTGGTGACTTTATGTGAATCTTAGAAATTTGAAATAATTTCTGAGATTTAAATACACAAAACGAAAATGGAAAAAGAATAAACAGCACTAGGCCACTCTTTCTGCCCACGGCCATTTTGGCCTGCGCGGCTTTGGCCCACGGCCTCACGGGTGGCCCAATTGGCCCATCGGCGCGGCCGGCGTGCGTGAGGTCACCACGCGGTGGGTGCCGGTGGTGGCACGGTGGTTGGCGATGGAGGAGGGGATCTGATGGGGATTGGTCATCGGATCGAGCTCAAGGAAGGTACAGGGGTGGCGCCAGACATGGATAGGAGGGCGGCGTCTTACCCTAGTGGCATCTCAATGGCACGGCAGTGGGTTTGGCTCGAGGTGGCGCTCGAGGATGGTGAATGGCAGAGGAGGCGGCGAGGTGCTCGACGGGGTGGCCAAATAGCTTCTCTAGGACCTGCTATCGCTTGAGGTCAAAGAACGTGGGGTGGGGGAGGTCCCACGACAGCTGTCCATGGTGACCCAGCCGGTGCGGTGGATAGCGACGCGTGGAGCGGCGGCACTGGTCACCGGCTCTGAGGGGGGAGAGGCCAAGTGGGTCTGCAACATCTCGGAGCTTCTTTAGGGACGATAGAACGGGCAATGGGCTCACCGGTGGCCACGGCATGGTGAACTGTTCCCCGAGTTGGGGAGTGCTGAAAATTCGCCTGGCTCAGTGGGCTCTTGTGGAGGTGGTGATACCGGTGAGGGGGGGGAACAGTGGCAAGCAGCGATTTGTGGTCTTTTCTGGAGTGGAGGTGCGGTGAGGCGTGCTGGGTCGGGCTAGCGTTGGCGGCTTCTTGAGCTGAAGCAGAGTGGAGTAAGAGGAAGGAATGGGGCCTGGACGTGCTATGGGGAAAGGCGAGGGGGTGTGTCCTGGTCGAGTGGCGTGTGGGGCTCGAGGAGGGGGACAGCTCTGGCGTGAGCGACGGAGGGCCCGACCAAGCTGTGAAGCAGGGAGCCAGCGGCGCGCATGCAGGGGGGTCCAGTACAGGGAAGACAGGGTGGCGTGTGGGCCGTGCCTAGAGGATGTGGGCCGGTGGCTTTGGGCCAGCCCGATATTGTGACAGAACCACCTCAGAAATGAGGGGTTTGTCGCCCAAGATCAGACCAGGGGATTCTCAGCGAAGCGAGAATACACAAACACAACACATAAGCATAAAAACAATATTACGATGTTAAAGTAAAGTTATTACACATTGTTTTTATGAATTAGAATTCCAAGGGGTGAAGCTCCAAAAGAAAACTTCAAAAGGTAACTTAGAGTTTAAGCAGAAGCGAAATCTTTGTGGAAGCGTACAAC
>VSTD030002957.1:0-11331 GCA_008808055.3 Sporobolus alterniflorus
TTTTCAAGTTTATGCTTGGTTGATGCATTTCGTGGATTGCATTGAAAGCAATGTCAAGTCTGGAGTGAAGTTCTAAAGTGTTATAGCTGACTCCTACAACAACACCATCGATGAGCACCGTCAATGAACTGCAAAGAATTTAAAAGATCATTGGGTATCCGCAGATCTAGTTTTTTTTCAAATTAAATAAAGTACTAAGATGTTCTGGAGTGACTACCTAGCGTTGGACTGTCAAATGTCTCGCCAACACCATACCATTGTGCTCTCTTTCAACCACCTTCATAATTTGGTACTTCTCAATTTCATTATTTTATTGTCCTTCATTTGACTATTATGGTGTACTTACAAAGTAGGTTTTCAAGTTTATGCTTGGTTGATGTATTTCGTGGATTGCATTGAAAGCAATGTCAAGTCTGGAGTGAAGTTCTGAAGTGTTATAGCTGACTCCTACAACAACACCATCGATGAGCACCGTCAATGAACTGCAAAGAATTTAAAAGATCATCGGGTATCCTGCAACAAACAGGTATAATCAAATTTATAATTAAGAATCTTCCTCCAGGCAAAGTAGAGCCGACAATGTCATGGTTCTTGAGACCGCAAAGCAGCGGTACAAGAATCAGACTTGTTCCGAATTCAAGTGCATCCACTGATGGGAAGCTGTGAGGCACCAACCTAAGTGGAGTGCAATGTCGGCTGCCTCTTCCACAATGGATCCATTTCTCTCCTCGAGTGAGGCTGCAACTAAGTAGGAGGTGTGACTCGTCCCATTGTTTGGGATAGAGCCAAGGCGGCTGCACAGAAGGAGAAAGAGAATGAAGACTCAAGTAGTCAAAGTGAGTCTTTCTTCGTAATGGGTGACATCATATCCACTCTCAATAAATTAAGCACCTTATTTACTAAGGTGCAGATGTGAAAGCAGTATAACAAGCTCTGAGACTGTTCCACTGCGAATATAGACGATGAAGAATTAGCGAGTCATTGTGAGATCCTGAGACTTATTGAAAATGATCTCCACTTTGCTACCCGAAATGTGATGGAGGTCCAGGATGAGGATGACGAGTAGAATATCTATGTGTTGTAATTTTAATTAGTATGTGTCATAATTTTAATTGGTATGTATTGTAATTTAAATTAATATGTATTGTAATTTTACTTAATATATAATTCAATTTGTTTTTTCAAATTCGTTGTCCATAAAATAAATTCTAAAATGGTTATGCTGATTGAGAGAGAAGGCCGATGTGACTGATACTGATGTTATAGCCTGCTGCTGAAGCGTCACTGATGGGTGAGAGTGAGAAAGAAAGCTGACGTGATATAGATAAAATTAAGATGCAGCCCAGTGGGTGACCACTGAAACCAGACTTACCGAATAAAATACATCAGAGTGTCGGAGCATAAAAGACAGCCCAACGTGTTGGCTACTTCCATGTGTAATAATACTCAGGTGAAAAGAGAGCATATTTCTGTGTTTATCGCTCCCACCTTTAAAAGATAATCTATCTGTAGTTCAACTACATACAAAAAAAATTCTCTTTCTTTGCCCAATTGTTTGGTTACGTACATATGGTTGTTTCATAAAAAATGTAAATATGGTTAAAAAATAGTTTTCATGGAAAATATTTTCATCAGAACATGATAGTTTACTTTTCTACTAATATATTCAATGCAACTTCTTTCTTGTTTCAGGACAGAAATAGTATAATTTTACTAAAGATTTAATGACAACACTAGGACATGGTGAATAAGAGATACACGCCGTTAAGTTGGGCTGTTTTTAATGGATTCTTTAATTGGCACTAATATATTTTATCAAACGTCATGGTTGAAGGTAAAGACAAAGTTAAGGAGCTGCATCAAACCTTCATATGTGACGCTATCATCTAAAGAGTTCAAACAAAACCTGTTCTCATACTACTTAGCATGTACCATCTCTATTTTTAAATTATTGTTCCCATTAATTTTTTGAGTTATGTTTTAATTTTCTTTAGTGGTAAAATAAATTATAATAAAATATGTGTTAATTTTTTTTAAAAGTAACAAGACGAGAGTGGTCGAATGTAACTTAAAAAATCAATGATGACAATAATTTAAAAATAGAGGAAGTATACAATCATTCGATATTTACAAAGCATACGTTAAGGAGCAACACAGCCGGAACATATCAGAACCACACGAAAGGGACGAACCTGATATTGGCGGAACATATCAGAACCACACGAAAGGGACGAACCTGATACTGGCTTGGATCTTCCCTCCGCAGATAATAACTGAATTTTTTTAGGTGATTCAAGGGAGAAGATAATCTTCCACCTACTCAATCTTAAATGGGGCAAGCCCTCGTGCTGCCACCAAGATTCAAACCCTGATGTTGAGTTTCACACCCCGATGGTTTTTACCACTCAAATAACTGAATTTTGACCCTTCAACCCAGTGATACACTACTAAATCAAGCTGTCAGCTTAAGTCACTTGTTCTCCTTACAAGTATCTTAGAAAAAGGTTTGAACATTATTTTGTCATTAGATATTTTAAATAATTTAAGGTAACTAGTAGTTCACAAGCACCTGAATTCAATGTAGCAAATATTATTATAACATCTAGTGAGTTCATGTCAAATCGGTAAGTACATATGTTTTCAGAAAGAGACTGGACATATCTATCTCTTCCAGCACTGTATTTTCCTTCAGGTTTGCATCTTAGAGTTATTCAATGTTCGCAAAAAGGACAAACAGAGCCACCAAAAAATATGGCCAGAATTATCGGAGCTGGCCTTCGTCAGGAAAGCGATGGTACTGTGCTGATAGGGACACTTGCATTTCTGTTTTGTAATCATGATTAACGCTAAACACACCTGCCAAGATCGCTATCAGGAGTTAGATAATTTCCGATTACCATCTTTCCCTGTTTTGAATTTGACTTAAATTAGTGGGAGAGTAATTGCTGAAAAAATTCACTGCTTCAGTGTATAGGGCACATTAGGCCACTGGGTTAAGACTTTGACCGCAGGCTGGAGACTTAGTACACAGGATTTTGTTTGCGCATTACCAATCATTTGAAGCCAATATTATCCGTAAAAACATGCTGGCAAGAATATGGCATTACAACACATTCCCTTTGTTTCTAAATTATTATCATTATTACTACATTTATTTTTTTTATTTATTACTGACTAGTTCAAAAATAAACTAGTCGACGATAAGTAAAAGGAACGAGTAACTTTTTAGTGGTGTTTGACTATACATCTTATTTAAAATATTAGTTCAAATATGTAAAGTTATAAGTTATTTTAAATTTTCTTAGTTATAAAATAAATTATAACAAAATATATATTTTTAATTAAGATAAATGATCAATTATAACTTAAAAAGTTGAGAGCGACAAGAATTTAAAAACGAAGGTTCTCATCAAAGGTCCGCTGCTTGATTTGAGTGGAAAGTTGTGAGTTTCAGAGAATTTTGCATTAGACTCCAAGGAAATAATTCAACTTCTGTATAAACTAGGGCAAAAATCCCAGAACACGACTGCGCATACTTGGTAATCTATCACACTATGGCCAAGTTGCAAAACTACGTTGTCCACTATCCCCATTTCTTAAAGCGAGAGCAAACAGGTAATGCGCATGGCACCATGTCCCCCATTCCTTTCTGCAAGATCGGACTGAAAGCAACCAAATAAAGACCACTGAAGTGCTGGAATCATAATAACTGTCACTCAAGGCATCAAACCAAAAAGGAATTTGATGTACTTTCGGATGATAATGTCGGAAGGATAAGATAGCATTCAAGCTCCCTTACATTTGCAAACTTATATTCGGAAATAATCATCAAAATGTGTGAATTCATAAAGAGCATACTATTGGCCACAAAGTCTGCAAAAGTGAACTTACAAAGGTTGTACACCAGAGAAAATAAATATGTGAAATACATGATGCTTAGGCCTGTTTTGCAAAATTGAATGGTCAACAATAAGAACGTACAAGCTGAGAGAACTATTTCTCACCGGTACCAAAAAGATACGATGTTTGCATCACAGGATAGTCCATGTTAACCAAAGAAAAATAAAGACAAGGACAAAGATATTCTCAAGATGCTGAGCCTGTGGACCACAATTGCAAGTGCACAATAAATAAATAAATATGAATCACTTTTCTGACTGATGGTATGAGCATTAAGGAGCAGAATATACTGATGTTGTGATGTCTGATAACATGAGTATCCCATGTTCTTGAGTAGACCATGATGCCCTGAGATCCATGTGTTAAATCTGTGGTCCACCACTTACTTTGCCTTTTTTATAAGAGTGGATGTACGGAATTCAGCATCATCCTTAATGAAACTCCACCAGAGATATGTGAGAGGAATGGTGCTCGCATGCCACAGTGAATGGGCATCAGCATAGCCCTTGTATGGAGGAAAGTCATAAAGTTCAAGAAGCATAGCTAGCGCTCCCCCAAAAACAACTGTCCAAAGCTTCCATCGTGACGGATGTCCAGATACACCAGCCCAAATTGACCATGTCAGAAGTTGAACCACAGCCATCACCACACACACTTTCATATTCCAACCTGATAAAATGGTCAGATAAACAGAGAAGCAGCATATGTAAATATGTTTGAGCTTTTGGAATTAAAGCATAAATGTACCCAAAGAGAGTCCTGCACAATTGCTGCAAGACGAAAGTGCTAGTCTCATAGGTATTGGGGCCCATGGGTTGTGTGCGGGGAGGCCTGGCCCTGGAAAAAAGGGTGATATTAGGCGCTCGCCTAGGCACGCTGACGTGCTACGCGACGGCCTTCCGCCTCGCCTAAGGGGGGGAGGGGGGCAGGCGCTTCCTAGGCAGTCAGCGGCACCTAGATGATCAACGGCGAGGCCTGAGAGAGGAAGAAGGTAGCAGCGCGTCATGCAAGAGATGTGGAGGTGTGGAGGACCGCCGGGAGAGTAGTAAAACATGGTTGGGAAAGGAAGATCTAACCGCCCGCCACTTCCCCGCCGCCATCACCGCCGCTTGGGAGGATTAGGTCGGGACTCAGGAGAGTGCGTGACAGGGCTGATAGAGGCTGCTGGAGGAGGGATGATGGGCTGAATGAGCCATTACATGGCAGCCCATCTCGTGGTAAGTATGCACTCCTTTTTCTTTTTCTTTTTTCTTTTTAGACTCATGTGCTATGAATTTTGTAAATATGCAACGCCTAGTAAAATGCCTAGGCACGCTTAAGCATGCCTAGGCACACCTAAGCATGCTTAGGCGCTAGGCGGAGGATCACTGCTTGCCTAACACCTAATTTTCTGTGGCACCCAGCCCTAGACTATATATATGTACTCATACCCTTGGAATCAATCTGAGCAGCCACTTAGCCCTTCCAACAAAAAGGCTAGTAATATGACAAGTACCATCATCTAAACCTGATGAAGTACGCAACTGCTATATTAAGCAAATTGACATTGCAAAAGACAAGGCCAGTAATATGAGAAATAGCATCATCGAAACTTGGTAAAATATGCAACTGATATACTCCCTATGTCCACAAATATAAGACTTTCTAGAAAAATTAAGACAGATTAAGGTTTCATAGAAAAGACGCATATGCCCCTAATTAAAATGGAAAGTCCATCTAAACATAACATATGCATGCAATTATGTTAGGGATTTCTACCCAAAAATTAGACATGCATGCCATGCCATCCCATTAAATAGCAGTTATGAGTTGATCCTCTTTAATTCCTAGAAAGCCTTATATTTGTGGACAAGTATTGAAGGCTAGGAAACCTTATATTTGTGGACGGAAGGAGTATTGGTCATATTGACATTGCATAAAGATACCAAATGCTTGAGCAACAAGTGAAAGCCATTTTTACCATAGTCCAGCTCATAGAAGTTAAGATACAAGATGTGTGTTGTAACGAATGCCAAAATAGGGGCCGAAAACATCACTCTGGTAGCCTCATCTTTGACATTGAAAGTCCTTAACAATGCAAGTATCAAGGAGTAGCCAAGTAGAGCGACAGCTGAAGAGTAGTCCAATTTCTCGGTCAAGTCGACATCTCTATGGAATAAGAAAGATGAATTAGATATCACATATTACAAATCAAATGAACAAAGCAACTTCTTTAGGCAATTATATAGAAGTTTTGACGCAAATACACCAAGCAACTTCATACCTGGTATGGAATACAGTGCTCCAGAACCATGAATTCATTGATAAGATTGCATAGATATGCCACAAGCTAGTATACTCGTAGTATGTTCTCCTGGTCTGGGGTCTCAGAGGCAATTTGTATTTCACTAGAAGGTAAAATGAAAACAAACCAGTGAAGTGCATCAATAGGTTGACAACAGATAGTGCTGCCGAAAGAGGTTCCTGACAACAGAAAGAAAGCTTAATTGAAATTTCAAGAAGGGTAAGGGAAAAAATATAGTTATGTTCAGTCTGGGCCATGTCAGCAAAATACAAACCTGGAAGACAGAAACACGTAAGAATGGCCATTTTCCATGATATTTAACAGGGCTCAGACCAAGTGACTGCCGCTCCCCTTCTCTCTGCATCATGCAGAAATATCGGCAGTCTGCCTTGCAGTTAAGTTGCTTCCACTGCTCCTGGGTGTACCAAGAATCACCGATAGATGTGTAATTCTGATTCTCTTGGGACTGACAATGGCTGATGATATTCTCCCCAATAATCCCAGTAGTTTGACATTCCTCCACGCAAGTTCTGAAGTTTGATAATACGAAATAGGTAATTACAAATTACAAACTTCTGAAGAGTGCTAAGGGAGATTTGTCGCAATAAAGGGTTATAATGTCAACGGAACCACCTAGGATGGAGGGGCAAATAATGTTGATGTTCCATTAACGAAAAAGATGAAATCAAATAAACAACATGTATTCAGCTAGTGTTTCATGAAACTCAATCTAGTGAAAATAACTGAAATCACCTGTAAAGTCTGGGTGTTACTAGTAGAGCACGTGCAAAGTGAAAGGGGCCTAGGAGAAAAAATTACCGCAAATATGCGAACAGGAAAGTAACATAAAGGAATCATGAATAAATTTGTTTCTTAAATCTAAAGATTGCATTCGATAAACTTGAAAAAGAAAGAAAGAATAAATTGCTATAGCTCTAGTTTAGGTACAATGAATACTGCAAGATATTGGCGCAGCATGTCAGGTGCATGTTCCTACTAATAGCAAGCAGCAACTAGTTGGCACCCTACCTGTTCTCTGGGGCAATTCCTACTGCTGCAAAGACACCAACGCAAGCCAAAGAATTCGGTGTGATTAACACAAGCCACAAAAAGCTCAGATCTGTTCCATGACAGGCCAATTAGAGGCATCAATCCTGGCATTCCTGGGTTTTTAATTTTTGGTTTCGTTAGGTTTGGATTAGATTATATCCTCAGAGCCAGTTCCATAAGATCTAACGATGCATTATCAACGATTAAGAATAGACACTGATGCCCTACTGTATCCACTCCCATTCTCTTCCCAGTGTCTGCAATGCTGTATCAAAAAAACAAAAATTCACACTCCCATGAGCGCACATGTATGAGCCAGGATGTACCACCAGTCCACCATTGTTCCATACTTACGCAGTATGCTTCAATTAATATTGTTTAAGACCTTTTAGGAACAGATCTATCCATGGATAGAATGATATAAGGTAACATGGAGTTTCAGCATGCTAAAGTCATACAATTTAATCCACTATAACAGATACATCACACTTAGAGTAAGAAAACCTAAGACAGAAAAGAACATAATTAATATGGCAAGCATCCATATCAGCAACTGCTACAGCTAGGCCAATTTGACTCTTTGCAAATTAACAAGACGGTTGAACATAAATTTCTCTTACAAAAAGGAATAGTATGTATTCATTGCAGTTCAAAGTTCGTATAGAAAATTTTAATCTGTGATACGACATTAAGGATATGAAGAAACACTACCGTTAAACATGTTATTTACTTCCATCCCACTGTGAAACAACAATTAATTGGGATAAGTTACTGTGGAAATGTACTAGAGTGAAAACGGCAGCTGCATTCTTACAAAGAACAGGTGTAGACACTGACATCGATGAGCAAAGAAACATGAATTTACAAAGGCCAGTATGGCCAGGAATACAACATACAACTCATAATTATGGTCCAGTTCCATCCATATTGAATTTGTAGCATTTTCACATTTTGATACAAATCATGAATTCTGCAATAACAAGTTGGATATTTTAGAAATTTCACAACAGAGCAAATGTGGAAAACTTTAGCATACGTCATAACCACATAATCCCTGGCCTCTTTACGACCCTGGAACAAACTGGCAAGGTGTTCTCAACGTTGGCCACTAAAAAATATAAATGTAACAAGTAGAATTACTGGACGGATTGACGGAACCACACCAAGGAGATTGTATTCAATCTAAGTGGAAGTGCATGACCCTAGACCTCATCAGCGCAGAGGATCTCTGATGCCGGCACCGTGCTACCAAGGCAGGACGATACAATAGGCTAATCCTAAACTGCTTCGATGATAACCCCAACTAATGTTGTGTCTCTATTTATATAAAACAGAGCCGGAATAAAAAAAAATAAAACAAGCCAACTGAATAATCCAAACTGCACTAACTCAATCTCCACACCTTTATTCTGGCGAAACTAACTTCCACGCTGAACCCAGAGCTGTTTCCCCCCTCTTCTTCTTGCGCAAGATCAATTGATAGTGGAGTCCCCACATGATATAAACTAGTGGATCGATCAGAGATTGCGGGTCAACAAGGAGTCAAGATCTAGATGGCCGTGGGGCTATGTACATGACTCCGTCAGGTAAGAGAATCTAGTATTGCAGAGCTAAACATTACTTTTTCTTTCTGAATGAGGGTTATGCAAATATTGCCATGTTGTAAGGTGTGAGTAACAGGGGTTAACTTAGCTTGTCTTTTCTGAAAGATTTCAAAGACTCCTTATAATACTATCATATTGAAATACAATAATGATTATCAGGTGTTTAGACTTCAAACGAAAGGAAATTATAAAACATTAATTTTTATAAATGTAAAGGTTTACCCCTCTAAATGCATACTATCAGTTCTAACTAATCTGAGTCCACCTATCCGCTAGAAGAAACAAGTACAATAGATGGTTTAAAATCATATACCGCATCACGGCTCTTGGATTGCAAGAAAGGAACCAAGATAAAGTGAAGCAGAAGTATGTAAACATTATTAAACTTGACACCACAGCTGAATAAGACTCATTTAGCAAAGGCTTCTGGTTTCTAAAGAGTTGTTATTCTGTTTGATAGCTGTCAGATAAGACACGCTTGCTGTTACAAGCTTACAATTCTTGGCAATTAATCTTGTTCTAGCAGAGCAACATTGAACAACACTCAACGACGAACACTTTCTCCTTTTGCACAAGATTTACTGGAATGCCACAGTCTAATCCTCCAATGAAGCCCTAATGTGGCATCCCCACTAAAGTGGCATCAACCTTCAAGATCTTTTGCTCCTAATGGTGGAACAACTGATGTGGGAAGCAATGCTCAGCTGCGTGGTGTGTCTGGTAATGTGGTTTCAGTAGATGCAGTGTTGGTACCGAAGGTAACAGTGGATGTCCAGCTTGGCTGGGGTGGCAATTTTCTGGGCGCGAACATGCTGAACTTGGTTTCTGAATAATGAAACTGGGGGCGACCCTTTCGTTCTAAAAAAAATGAAGCCCTAGATCAAGCTGGATTTCTTGAACGTTCTAAACAATCGATGAGATTCAAGATCGCGGGAGACAAATCAGGAACTAGACAGTGGTGCTTCTCACCTGTAGTTCGGATCAACATCCCCGAGGCTGGCATCGACGGAGCCCAGTACCAGGCTGAGCACAACAAGAGCGACCAGGCGAGCCATCCAGTTGCTCCCACCCATCACGGCTGACGCGTCCTGGGTCCTGCGAACCCAATGCATCAGGGACCCTACTCCGGAATCAGCGAAAGAAAAATCAAGAAAATCGGGGCTACCACGAAACAGATGTCCGGATCTCCGCTTAGCTTAGCGGCGGAGGAAGGTGCAGCAAGTCGTCAGTTTTGGCGGCGGGGTAGCGCCGGACTAGCCACGGCCGGTTCGTAGGGAGGCGCAGAGATTGTGGAGAGGGGAGAAGGTGACGGAGACTGACGAAACGGAATAGGGGCGGTGTCTGTGGAGAGCGCCACGGCGAGGGGAAGGTGACGCGCCCGTTAGAGAGGAGGGAAGAGACCCGTCAATAAAGCGGGCCGGCCACGTCGACGGCTCATCCGTCCTTTCATTCTAAGAACCACCCAAATGTGTCAAAAGAAAAAAGAACCACCCAAATTTTATAGAATTCTCTATAATTATATAGAACAAACTCACTTATAATCTCTATACCAATTCTCTAAACATACAGCATGTCCACATAGGCATCCGTTTCAAATCTCCCGGTCAGTTTCACGTTCTGTGAAAAAAAAAATCGAACAGCATGATGCCTTAGCTCTACTCCCACCCATGCTCCTCCCGTCCCCACCGCCTCCCAACGCCACCACCACCCATGCTCCTCCCGTCCCCACCGCCTCCAACACCGATGCTCATCCCGTCCCCACCCTCCCTCTGCTCCCCCTACCATAGCTGTCCCCGCCATGGACAACCGACCGAGCCAAGGAAACGACTTCAGTGGATTAATTCACCTATTAATTGCCTTCAAGTTCCACTTAGCCAATGAAATCAAACGATGTCAAGTGGGAGTTTTTGCTGTACTAAATATCTTAGCCTCATTACGATTGATTCAGTGAAGCGGCGGCTCGGGGAGGAGAGGGTGGTAGGACGGTGGTGGCGCGCTAGAAGGAGGACGAGGCGGCATAGATTTGGGCAGCTCCTTGCATACGGCGGCGGTGGGACTAAACTGTTTTTCGAAATCTTCTTTTTTGCATAGATCAGGCACAATTTGGTGCTAGTTCCAAGGCTTTTGATTTGGAATAGCTTGACCCCTGTCGGTGCTGCAGATGCGGGTGCATGCCATGTGCTTGCTTCATTGTCTCACCCATTGTTGCCACACGAATCGGACAGGAGCCAAAAACCCCTACTCAAAATAGGAAAAACTGGACTATCCAGTTTCACAAACTGGATGGTCCGGTTTTGTCGATTCCGACGACAGTCTGGGGCACCGCTGGCGCTCGACGAGGGAGTTTCTCCTTCGGTCAAGCGACGTCTGTACGAAAGATAGGCAAGAACCACAACAACCCAAGGGGTTAAAGCGGTGGATAATATATCTAATCTATAAAATGAAGAAAAACTAGAAAACTATGGTAAAAACTAGGATAAAAGTAAATTATGT
>VSTD030002958.1:0-11331 GCA_008808055.3 Sporobolus alterniflorus
CCCGCCCACCCCCCCCCCCCCCCCCGTGCCACTCGCTCGCCTACTCACTCCCACCAGATCTGCCACCGCCTCATGCTGCCCCAGCCCATCCTGTCGCTGCCGGCTACCGATGTCAACCGTCACTGCCACCCGCCACTGTCGGCTGCCACCAATTTGCAGACAGGAAGGAGGGAGAAGGAGAAAAAAAGGTTACAAATTTGATGCTTAAAATTGGAATGCATTTTAAAGTTAAATTGGATGCTTAAAATTTGAATTCATGCCAATTTGAATATACCTTAAAATTTTGAATGTAGTTATTACACATTTGAATGCATGACAATTTGAATGTAGTTTATGGCCGATTGGACCTGTCGATGGAAAATATCGTAATCGTTAGTAGCATGAGAATAAGAATTATGCCATTTACAATACACATGTTTTTGAGCTGTTCCGACGACGGTATAACATGACCACTTAAAAATTTAATTTAATTTTCTTGCAGCAAGTAATCAAAAATCATATCACACTTAGCGACGTCAAAAGTGTAGCACATTTCATCTTGTTAGCTTTTAGAGGCCGACTTTAAGCTAGATCATACGAATGGTTTAGATTTAGACCCTCAACTCCATTCGGCTATACACATGTCGGCCTCCTCGTCGTCCGACAACTCGCTACTATACTCAACCATATTAACATGACGCTCGTTTCTAATCTTTTCACTACTCCAAGGAAAGTTGTTTCTAGATTCTTTGACTCGGCTTTCAGAATCCAGAGCCTGCTGCAAGACTTGGCTAACATCAAAAAAGGTATGACTTTCTAATGTCTCTTATAGCTATGGTGTTAATCCTGAATAAGTCAAATCAACAAAATCTTTATCAGAAATATTTAAATTAAAACATTGATTCCTAGTATCTCAAAATCTCCTGATATAATCAAAGGCAGGCTCATTACGCTTTTGCTTAATGGCGGTAAGATGCGACAATCTAAGCTCGAAAGTATTCATGAATTTTTTATTTTAATTGGACTCAAGTAAATACAGAATTTGGAGCAAGAGAAGTAAACCAAGTAAAAGCAGTGTCAGACAACGATAAAGGAAACATTCTCAATTTTAACGCGTCGTTAGCACTAGCCTCACCACATTATAAAATAATTTGGCCAACATGCTCTAATGTGGTTTTACTATCCTCCCCACTAAACTTGGAAAACTCAGGGACTATATAGCCTCTAGGGTACACTACAGGAAACACATAAACGTTCATCGGGGTATGATTTTTGGTAGACGCATCCTTGCCCTTTAGGTTCTATGCCGAAGGACTCGTGCAAGATAGTAACCAATTGGTTGGTTAGATTGTTAGAATCCATGCCAGGCTTGGTTGTGGCTCGAGTAGGCATCAAGTCAATCAACTGTGACCTAAAGGGAAATTATGGTGGAGTTTCATAACCAAAGTCGTCGGCTTTCGGCTGGTCGTAGGCATTGAAACGTGGCGCATTTTGATAGGCGTGGTTAGGTAAGAAACCTAATGAACCACCAGGTAATTGGATGGGGTCGGTATAAGCTACGGTGGTATACGAAGCTTGATAGTTACCGCTAGCATGTGCGTATGCTCGGTCGTTGCCCCTAGGGGTGTATGGGGCTGAGGTGAAGTTCGGCATGGAAAAGCTAGGTGTGGTTTATGTATACCCTTGTCCAAACATGATGGTCATATTAAACCTCTTTCAAATTCCATATCTTGTTCTATCTTGAGAGTTGGTATATGCATGTCGTCCAGATCGAAGAGCAAGGTTTCTAGACCATCTTGGAGAACTCCTTGTCCAATTTTGTGCAATTATGAATTTATACTAGTGAACACAAACTATCTAAGTCTCCAGCCTCCTTGGATTCAAATTTAGAAAGGAATCTAAGTTTTAATTCAAATTCACTTTCGAATCTGGAGAAGTTCCTATAAGGAAAGTTATTTTTCTCATCAAATCCTTCACATCCATAATTTATTTTAAAATTTTCAAACTTGAGAAGATACTTTTTTGATCAAATCAAGTTTGAATGAATTTGAATTGTATTAAAACCATTTGAAAGGATTCAAATCATTTTTGAACTGATAGCGGGTACTGTGTTGTGTCCCCACTCGTTAGACCCTCTCTCTGTCACCCACTTTCCCTGCTCGCGTGCCGCACGGCACTGACCGCCTGTCATATTGCCGCGCGCCCATCTAATTGCCCGTGCCTCCCACACCGCTGCCATCGTTGGCCTGTCCCTCACGCCGCATTGTCCCCGTTATCCCTGCACCAGTCCTCAGCCTGTGACCCACAAAACGGGTGTGGCTCGCCACCCTCCTGCGCTCGGTTGTCTCGCTGTCACGGCTGGTTGCTGACGCCACCCCCAGCATCTCCTTTTTCCCGACACCGTGTTCGTAGAGAAAGATGCAAGGCAGCGCCGCCTCTCCTCGTCCGTGCAACGAGCCGCCGTGCTGTTATGTCACTGCCGGGATTGAGCTCGCCCTCACCGTCTTCACCTTGCCGGCCAGCTCGAAGTAGGGTCCAGAGCCATCAGACGCCGAAGGCCACGGTGGAGCTGTAGCCACGCCATCATCGCCTCCTCCATTGCGCGCTCCTCACGCCATGCCGGTGAGGACCCTGCCTTCTCCCCCTTAGCTCGTGTGTCCTCTTTCCCCGGCCACCCCAATGTCAGAGCCTGAGCGCCCTGTGCCACACCGCTTGGCCATGGCCAACGCACCGCCGAGCGCTACTGCGCTGTCGTGCCCAGCTTCACCGATCCCCTATTTATTTATTTATTCCTTAGGACCTGTTTGTTTCAGCTTATAGATTATATAATCTGAATTATAGTTTAAATTATATAATCTAGATTATATAATATAGATATGGATGTTTGACAGCCTAGATTATTAAAACTTAGATTATCTTTCTTAGACATGTAAAAACAAAAGACACTTTATATGGGGGTGGGAGGCCCAATAACATTGATGGGTAATTTCATGTAAATAGACAAGGGTAGTGGCTCTTTTGTTAGAAATAAGTTGAAATAAGCTCCAAAATACTAGATTATTTGATTATCATAATCTAGACCCCTAATAAATTATATAATTTAGATTATAAGTATACCGGATTATAAGCTGCCCTTAGTTCTCTTCTGCTGTGCAATGTGAAGCAGCCTGTTCCCTATTTCCATTCCGGCCCAGCGCCCCTCAACCAGGCTCTCTCTTTCTAGCAGGCCGGCGTTCCACCAAGCTGGCCCACTGGCCGCAGATTCAGCCCAGTGCTCCTTGGTTTCCAAGTAAAATTCGGATATCAATTTCCAGAAATAATTAGTTCTTCGAAAATTCATAGAAAATTATATAAAACTCCGAAAAATACAAACCAAAGTTTGTTGAACTCTTTATTAGTAGATATATGCTATAAATCAGACCAAAAGGACTGTTGCACCACGTTTCTCGGTATAAAATTACAAGAAGCTAAAACTTGTTTAAATAAATTAATATTCTATGTGCATAAGAAAAATGTAAAACCTTGCATGCATACTTATGGAAGGTCCAGTAGCTTGCATAAGATAGCACCCATTGTTTTGCTGCATAGTTTGCAAGTTATGATTTAATCTTTACCCTACAGTTAATAAAGCATATAAAATGTTCCGGCAGGTTAAATAGTCAAACTTTTGCATGACAACTCCTTCAGCTGTCGATAACCTGCAATAAATAGGGTTTAGTCAGTTAATACTTAAATATCATGTCATTAAAGTTAAAATGATTCACTTGCTTATTTGGTTAAATACAAAACTAATAGGATAAGTAACAAAACTGTTTTACAGAAAACCCTAAATGTGGTGTTAATGTTTGCATGTTTAATTCGGTTAAGCATCTCTGGTGGCATCATGCTAATAGCCGTATATGCATCTGCTAGATCGTGTTCACGAGGAGCCCGAGTTGAAGGATCAAGTGAAGCTAGCTCTAGTCGAAGCAACTAACTTAGCTTTAGTTTAAGGCAAGCTTTGATGTATCCCATCAATTATTCTTGATTTTTCTTTAATCACCATCTTTATGTTATGCTTGATTATGCATTAAGTTTATAGGAATTGTGTTGGTACCGTAGTTACATTATGGTTAACCTTCCAATTATCCTTAACTACCCTTTTAATAGTTGTAAGGCGTTAGCAATATGCTAGGTGTAGTTATAAGAATCGATAAAGATCGGGTGGCATGGAGGCTACTTGACAGCTAGGTTGTCATACTCTTAATTGCTAGAGGTTTATATTGATATTTGTTAACCTGAGATTGGGTGGGGCCCTTAGGTGGAAAGCAGAGGATCATCGGTTAGGAAGGTCAGGGAGTGTGATGTGGTAAGTCGACACCTCCAAGATTGTAGCCCCTGCCTATGTTAGTTAAGCATCGATGGGTTGGCCCCCACGAGCAAGTATTGAATGTCTTAATCACATGTTGGTGATATGGACCCAGTAAACTGATGTAGCATGTTCATCAACAGATGTTTGACTTAAGCGCACTACTTCAATGGCTATGTTTGGGAGAGAAACTGAGCTGGGCCCCGTGGGCCACTCAGTCGTACTGAGAGGTGGAGTTGGGAGCACTTTTTCTCGGGAGCAGTGAATCTATCCAACTCTGTTGGATCAGCGTAAAAGTTGTCACATACAGGAACTGCCCACAGAAAGTGTACGAGTGACGTACGTGGACTGGTGCGAAAAGCATACGTGTCATGTGTATCAGGTTTTCTCCTGCATGGTGTACATCGATTCGAATTGGCATGACTCTTGGATACGAGTAACCGTTTATTCGTGACAGTCTTCACGTAGCTAATTAATGACATAATGTTTATTAAAGAATCATTTTTTATGTTTTGCTATAATTACTTATTTGACAACTATTGTTTGGCTTAGTTTCGGATTACCTTGCTTAAAGTTTAATTAACTTAACTTTATGTTAAAGTTTAATTTAAATAGACTAGATGATAAAACTTGAAAGTAAGGATCTACTCTTAGCGCAGGTTTAGCATAGAGATAGAGCTCACCCCTATAGCCTTACATGCTATGAGTCGGATATTTATGGTCATATTGATGGGTAAGTCTTGCTGAGTTTTAGTGGCTCAGTCTTTGCCTTGATGTTGTTTTGCAGGTGTGTTATCTCTCTCCCTCCCAATGTGAGTCATTTCTGAGGTTGGCACCTCTAGGGTAAGGTGTCATTCTTGATCGACGGGTGATCACTTTCGCAGATATTTTTATTATCAATCTTCTGCTCAAAACTCTATAATCGAATTCGAACACAATTTGTAATAATGTTTAACTTTTAGAGCATTTTATTTGTCATCTTCTTGTATGTTATGTATTATGCGTCATTACTTCGGTAATGGCACCCCGTAATGATCTTCGTTAGGACTAACCATCCTTGCTTAATGGTGGGACGTCATAACAAGAGGCGCAAGCAACGCCTTTGAGGGACTATGACCACGACTAGCGGTGACGACGGTCACGATTGGGAAGCGGGCAGCTCCGGCGTGAGGTGCACCTCGACCGCTGTGTGCAGCGACAAACGTCTGGTGAGGCCGACCACAGACCACTTCAAGAGGTTTCTTGAGGATGCCTACCCAAACCGCACATACCCCGTTAGGCACAAGCTCAAGGATTGTAGCATGATGAGAAGTTTCATGACCTCATGATCCCTTAACTGGGCCACCGAGCTTGACGAAGGGTCAGACAGGAGCGATACGACACCGTTCCCCGAGAAAAATGTCGTCATGACGGTCTATGGGGAACGCCCCCCATCAGGGAGGCACCGCATGTCTAGCCTAAGCCATAGGGCCCCAACTCGCTGCGGGTGGGGACACGAGGGCTCAGGGGTGTAACAGCACAAGTTTTCCACCATCCAAATAAAATAACTATATATATATTAACACATATTTCACAGTCGTTCTGAGGGGCAAAATAAAAAAAGAACGATGGGCGGATGACCCAAGGTTGCGGGCGCGGCGGCCGTGCCAAGCTCAGTCCCACGGACTGATGCCAGAGGTCAGCGCTTCTTGCAAGTGCATCAAGATGAGGTCAACCATCGGTAGGACTTCCCAACCTCACTTTGGAAGTTGGGGAATGTCCTGGACGGGCAACATACCCAGATCGACTAGGACACCAGAAATCCGCACGACTTGCCGCGATAGTCGCTTGGCCTAGGTGGCGCGCTCGTCATTGATCTTGTCCACGTGCGTGTGGGCTTTGTTTAGCTCCACCAACAGGTCCCAAGCATCGGGAGGATGCAGGCCACGCTCCAACTCCTCTGCCAGTATCGCCTCCTGCACCTCCAGGTCTGTCTCCTGTAGGCAGAGAAGAGTCTGGCGTTCCTCCAACGTCTGGCCAAGGTCGGTAAGTTACCTGGACCGAGAACTAGAGGTGCGTGCTTGGGTGGAAAAGTCATGCTGGACGGCGTCCGCACAGGCATGACTAGCGTCACGTTCTATGCTCGCCTCCCCGAGAGCGTGCACAAAGGCCACCAATATTTCCTGCCACACAATTATGACACCCTCTCGGTTGTCCAGCACCCTCTCTTGAGCATGGAGCTGCTCTTGCAGCTCAGTGATCACTGCATGCGAAGAAGACAAGGCCCTATGCCAATCAGCAAGCAAAAGTCGACGTCACGATAAAGAAGCGAGCCCAGGTGAGCGTCAGCACAGGGTAAGGACTCACCTAGCCAGTGACAAGGCCCGACTAGCCATCACGAGCAACGGAGCAGGGTGAGCTTCAGGATCAGCGGCGGGGAAAGGCGATTTTCACCCAAACTCTGAAGATCAGAAGAGCAAGGTGAAAGGTTCGACACCTCGCTGTTTATATCAAAGAAAACTGAAGCGGCCATTCGAAACCCACGTCCAGAATAGTGCGCGGCGTGCCAGGCGCCTCAACTTCTTCTCCATCCAAGCCATGCAATGCCCCGTTCGCTGCGGGTGGGGCGGGCCTGCAAGTCAACAACGCCAATCCAGCCAGCATGGCGAGGTAGTAGGGAAGGTGAGCCACCACTTCGAGAGGAGTGCATGGCCTCTGTTCATCGATGAAGTAACTCCAACAAGCCAGGAACATGGCGCGACTCCACTCAGGGGATGCAAATCAGATAAGGAATTTTCATCCCCAACACTCCTTTTCTCTTATGCATTCCTTTGTTACTTTTGAGAGTATGCATTTCGGCCAAGAGTGCCACAATGCAGACAGGCAAGCCCGCTTGTATCATGACACTTGGGGGCTACCCGGATTAGTTTAGCATCCAAAAAATTTGCACATGTCTCCCTTTTCTTTCAAAAGAAAGAAGAGGTGATGGGAGGCAATTGTGTTTGGATCACACGAACAACCTGTTTGCATTCATCCACATTGCTTATACTTAAACAAAAGCAAAAGGATCATCTACGCAAACTACCACCACTACTGCCCCGCGTCATTAGAGGGTTACGGGCAGCCGAAGAAGAAACATGCGATGCCAGCAAATCTGAGGCCACACGCACTCGGGTCCAGAGGGCATCTGCCTTGTCCTTTGTCAAGTCCACACTGCATCCGGACCCAAGCACTTCCAGCTTGGCCATAAGCTCTGGGAAGTGCGACACAGCGGCAGCCAACGCAGAACAGAACCCTAACAGACCCCGTTAGCGGCTGTGGCATCAATCCAGCCTTCGAGCAGCCCCGCTGCCGTGGACATAGACTCTGCCAGAGAAGATGGCCCGTCAGCGCATCCAAGCACCAAGTCCTGAACTCGCATAGCCGAAGTCCACAGAGCCTCCAGCTTCGCATTCACCTTCTGCCGAGCAGCCAGCTCCATTCTAAGCTGTCTGTCGGCCTCATCCAGATGATCAGCCAGTCGGGTTCGACCGGAAGGTGGCCCAAGGAGTAGGTCACAGATCCTCATCGTAGGCTGCTCAAGCCGTGAGCGCCGATCCTCCTCCTTCTAGAATTTGGTGGCCAGCTCGCCCACTACCTCCACGCGGGAGGTGTCACCGGGCGAACACCCAAGCACCGACTTCATGGTAGAGAACACCACAGTCCGAAATGTGATGAGTTCTCTGGGCATTTTAGTATGATGGAGGGCCGCAAGCTGTATCCCCTCAGACAAGTGATGCCTCCACCGTGGGGACCGATGATGGCATGGCACAGCTCAGGGCCCTGGGTCTGCAGAAGGGTGACCTCCTCGAATTGTGCTCAGTCCTCCCTCTCAGATACCTCCCGATTCTGACGCTCCACCGCAAGCTCATCCTCAAGGAGGGTGATCTTCCGGACAAAGCCTTTGGCATCCTCACGAGCAGAGGCCAATGCCATGGTGTTCTCCACCTCCACTCTCGATACCCTCTCCAGCGCCACCCTCTCCACCAGGGCGGTCCAGTCCTCCACATCCTTAACACAGAGGGCGGCGTTGTCCCGCGCCACAGTAGCCTCCTGGGCAGAAGTCTTTGCAGCAAGCATTGCCATGACACGGGCGACCTCCGCATCAGCGGCAGCTTCTAGCACCCGAGTCACCTCCACCACCAACATAGGCACATCTGCGCTGCCCCGAGATAAAAGCTGCAGGAATAAAACATAGGAAAAATGAGAAAGAATTGAGGAAGTCATTGGAAGGCAGACATAATTTTGTCTCTCTTTTCAGACTAATCCGAACCGGGCGTAGGAAGTTCTGATCGACCGAGGCCAGCATCTCATGTAGTAACCTCTCCGCGGCGGTGACCTACGAATACACAGACTCTGCCTCATCCGCCACCCGCCTTCAGATGATGGGTGGGGACGAAGAGACGGGAGAACCCGACAAATACAACCCAGATACCCCTGAACTCACGGCGCTCATGGACCCGGGGGCTAGGGCTACATCACCCAGGACCGCACTCCCAGAAACGCCAGCACCAACATCGTGCACCACCAAGTCCTGCAACAAACCCCTGTCAATATCACCTAGCCGGGGGTCGACATCTACCACCTCGGGCGCCCTGCTGAGCACCACCAGTGCCCGACAACTCTATTGTCGACGCCACCACTAGTCACCAATGGGCGACCGGAACCAATGAGGCGTGACTCCTGTCACCACGACACCACTTTTTAAGTTCAGGGCAGAAACAGGAGAAGCGGGAATGACATAAACTGACAATCAACATCATACGCTCATCGGGAGAACACCGGCAAGAAAGACCAAGGATGAGCCCTCTTGGATAAGGGCTACACACTTCCAATGCCTGATGAGGATGGCACTGCCATCACGGATGCAATGACCTCGATGGTCGGCGAGGGTGGTGGGACCTACAAGACCCCCAAATCCCCGAGGGAGTCAAGTGATGCAGCTCCAAGCCATAGAACTGCAGCAGCAAGCGGAGGAATCAATGTGAAGGCACACCAAACCCTCGCTTATAGAACGTCGTGCACGCCACGACGCATCCCCCAGCTGGAGCAGGAGATGCAGGATCTGTGGAACATGAGGTTTTGTAGGTGCTCTTACGTGACCTTTGATGCAGGCCAACTCAACTCCACCATGGAACATGAGGGAAAGCAAGATGACTCTCCGTAAGCTCAACAATCCCTTCTTGTTTTTTAGATCTGTTTCTCCATTTTTCTCTTTTTCAACCGTAGGGGAGGAGCCGGAGGAACAGTGGAAGATTGTGCAAGAAGACGTATGTTGCACAGGAGCTACCACATCAGCTTTATAGCCCCGCAGTGTAACAACCGAGTAGGCAAAGCGGCAGGGCTCCACAGGCGCAGTAAAAATGATCTTGCGTGTCATCCGACTCTTCGTACGATGCGCCCTATATGTTGCGGGATACGGCAACCATATCCGAAACGGGTCTCACGATTGTCGTGGGGTTTGCCAAAGCTCAGGGTTCGAAGGCAAAATCTGTCGAGCCGGGTCAGAGCCGCTTAGAGCAACCAGAACAAGGGATGGAGCGACACAAAGGGTGACTAGTAGTTGGTGCACCCAGTGCCCCATCGAGGGGCCCTGACATTCTCAAGTTTTGTATCTGAGCCACGATTGGGAGGTTTTCTTCTCGCCCCTTCGTGTGGCTGGCATCGAGCCATCCGACTTTTTTGCTAGGATTACCTGGAAAAAATGCGTGAAACCATCTTACTCGGATTTGATCGAGGGAGATTAGTTCCTGTCTGATTCTATGAAGAGGCACTATTCCAACAAAAATAGTCACACATTGGTTGTGGGGGAGGGTTGGACCAACTTAAAAGTGGGAGAATCTCTTACCTCTTAGGCTAGCTTTTGGGGTGTAGTAAGAATTTCTCCCAGTTGGGTCAACGCCTCCCGGTATGGGCTGTGATCTCACCGGCAACTTGCGGGTTGTCTCTCTGGTGATATTCTGACAATTGCTATTAGAGCCAAATCGATAATCTCGACCCATGCGCACAAGGGGACCTGGTGCGCCCTTGAGCCTGTGCGGTAGGCCGGTCAGGAATGGTGTGGGCTCTATGACTCGTGAACTCGGTGCGCCCGTGAGCTTGTGCGTCAGGCTAGTCAGGCAGAGTCAAGGAGACACCAATATGTGACGGGGGAGATTGTTGGAATAGTCCCACATTGGTTGTGTGTGTGTGAGGGGGGGGGGGGGTTGGACCAACTTAAAAGTGGAGGAATATCTCACCTCTTAGACTAGCTTTTGGGGTGTAGTAAGGATTACTCTCAGTTGGGCCAACAACTCCTGATATGGGCCATGATCTCATTGACAACTTGCGGATTGTCTCTCTGGCGAGATCCTGACACGCCATAGGGTCTGACCATTAGTAGGTGATGCTCAAGGTGCCCCCTTTAATATTCATATTGATCTCAAGGCAATCTATCTCTTATCCTGACGCGCAATCATCCATGGTACTCCCAACCTTCTTTCTCTCGCTCACTTTATACAATCTCATTCTTGTAATCTGCATCTATCTATAACAACGATAGAGCAACACAGAGGAACATCTACACTTGCTTTCAAGTAATCTGGGAGTTCAACCAATCAATCAATCATGCTAAAACACACCTATCGAAGGTTGAGAGTACCCCCTTTAATATCCGTAATAATGTAGAACAACCAAGCAATCCATCTCTTAAATTGACGCACAATCATCCATTCCATGGTACTCTCAACCTTCTTTCTCTCATTCACTTTCAATGATCTCATTCTTGTATCTATATCTATCTATAACAATGATATGGCAATGCAAAGGAGCATCTACACTACATTCTTTCAGATCAGTTGTATCATTCACAGATGATGGGATCCTTGGACATTCTGAATTAGATGTTTTACTGGGAGCAAGGAGATATTTTTCAAGCGTGTCACACCGCAGTAGAAGGATCACCTACCAGAATGTGTAATTATACCGAGTGCACCGATTTGTACCAG
>VSTD030002959.1:0-11328 GCA_008808055.3 Sporobolus alterniflorus
GTTCATATGAGATTTTGGTCATGTTAATTATGACTACTTGGTAGTCGAAAAATTGATGACACATAAAAATGGTTCATTAAGTTACCATGCATGTTTAGCATAGGATGCTAATCTATTATTATTAATGTTTATCAACTAAATATGTCTAATAACTTGATTAAAAGTGATTAGTAGTAGGTTCTAGTAGGCTAAAGTCCGTTATTCCACTTGAAGCCTTGCATGTCTAGAATTCATGGTCTTTGGGTTACGACGGATAAGTCTTATTGAGCGTAGTCGTTCAAGCTTATACTCTTATTATTTTTATTTATCTGTGTGCAGGTGAGGATCTTTCTCCTTCTTCCGGTGACGCCGACGAGAGCTGTCAGTGGGAGATCCAGACCGATGAGGGCTGGGTTTCCTATTGGGACTCGCAGGTGTAGGTCGTCCGAGGAGGTCCACTCTCTTCTAGGGCGAAGAGCGTGTGCCTATCATGAGAGACAAACGCTTCCGCAAAAACTCTGATTATCCTTTGAAACATCTTTTGGGCTGTCTTTTGTAAACCCTAATACATGACATTTAATCTGTAATAACTTTAACTTGAATTTCATATTTGGTATTGTATGCTTATGTGTGTGTATTTGCGCATTCTCGCTTCATCGAGAATCCCCCGATATGATCTTGGAAGATAAACTCCTCATTTTTGAGGTGGTTCTGTCACATCATTGTTACACCTTATTGCAAGGAAAAATCCCTTTCCAGTAAAAGACGGTCAGAAAATTGAATTCCACTCAAAATATGAAATTGGATTGACTTCGCGATAGTTTGAATTCTAAACTTTATTTTTGAATTTCACCTTTGGATTTAGGCTCGTATTAGCACCTAATTATTTGTTAAAAACTTTAATTAGGGTTTCTGTAACATAGGGTGCTACACCAATTCTATATCATAATGAAAGAATTAGCAAGAGAATATCAACCACCTACGTACACGTATCTGAGATTCTTGCACCTGATACATCTGAAGTATTGATAATTATAAACACTCCAAATAAGCACCTCGAAGAAGGCTAGATCTGATTGACTCCTCAACGAGATCACATCAAGACGAAGGGAATAGTGGAATTATTGATCCGATTGATTCAATGTATGATTATCTTCTCGATCAGCTTAAATTTTTCTTCAATCAACTCAGATTTAGACAAAGATAATGAGGTATATCAAATTCACATCATATCAAGGCAATTGTGGATTCGATCAGAACACGTGTCAGATTGATTTCGCGTTACTTCAGGACAATTCTAAAATTTTAAGCTTGAAGATGCACACAATCGGCTCCACGCCCGTTCATATCATCACTCACCACTAAAGGATGGAAGTCATGATAGGTCAACACAAGATTTGAAGAATTTTTTCAGTTGAAGAAAGTCCAGTTATCCACCAAATAAATTTCAACGCATAGAAGATAAAAATTGAAGCTATAGGATGATCTTTTCATATGGAACACATCACCAACCCTACGACATCAGTGAAGAAGGAAGTCACACATGAAGATGAAACAACTATTCTATCAAAGACACTTGATCAACTTGGTTCTAATGGAGTCGTCCGATCGGTGATTTTCAATCCACCGGTAGCCCGATCGGGAACCGAAGTTCGTTAGGTTTGTTGACGTGTTCAGTGGCTAGTGATAACACCTCAATTTTCACCCGAACTAGAGGGCCACTGAATATCAAAGATCAGGCAGGCAGATCAGCCTATAAAGAGGTTGGACCCAATAAGTAACATATCAAGAGTCCTATTATAACTCCAAGATAACTCCTAATAGAATTAGGATCAGAAGTTTCTATCTTTTAGAGTTAGAGTTGAGATCTAGCTAAACTCTATAAAGCAGTTCACCGACTATAAATAGAGAGGATAGATCCACATCGAGGACAATTCAAAAAAGACCCCCGAAAAATCCTGAAGGAAAGAGAGAAGAACCAATCTCAATAGCATAATACATCAATACTGGACGTAAGGCTATTACTCTATGTGAGGGCCCGAACCAGTCTAAAACCTCGTGCCTTGTATTCACGTGAGATTGATCTTATCGACTTACGTTCCCTCCGATCCTACTCTAAATATCTGACGATCAGACATCGACAGGAAGGTCTATTTTTCCCTGAACCATTCCCCTCTTTGTATCATGCATAGTGAAATGAGTATCGATCGAATTAGATGGAGTTTCAATGGATGCCCCATTCTACGCGATGCAAATCTGAAAGCCGAGGTTGCTGTTTGCTGTTGGACATGTAGTTGTAGACCAGGAGGAGCTCGCCCGATGTTGACCACCTCCGCGATGAACTCCTTCATCCCCTGCTTCGAGTCGTGGGAGACCTGCTGGACGGCGATCTCGAGGTTGGATTTTAGGAGCACGCCCTTGTACACCTGCCCATGCTGAGTAGTTTCTTGTTCTTGAACCCGTTGGTGGCGTGGTAGAGCTCTTGTACGAGAAATAGTCATGGAGCTCAGCTACCATGGAGCTCGAAGTGGTAGCGACGGCGGAGCTCGAAGCTCAGCTCGATGCGGTGCGTGGAGGCGCAGAGAGGAAGAAGAGAATGAGGGAGAGGAGGAAGGAGATGGACGCTGACGCCATCGCTCATCGGGGACCTAGCTCCCCGCGCCCCCTCTCGCGCCCTCATTCCCGTGCGCTGGCCCGTTTGGGGAGCGAAGGAAAGTGATGCATTTCTGCATCGCGTCCTAGTCCGAATCCCAAAATGGGTGTTGGTTTGGATCACCGGTTGGAAGCATAATTTTGATATTTCACACTTAGTTTGGATTTGTGTCACCAAATAGAGAACCCCTTGGAGATAGCCTAAGGCTGACTCTAACGGGTGCTTTATACCCCAAAACGGGTGTTAAATGTACACTGTAGCTCACCTATTCATCCTCCAACGGATGCTTCATACCGATGATCCATTTTTGGTCCCCCTTCAGTAGCGATGCAAAAATGGAGCGCTCTCGGCAATGTCCCAAGTGCTGGGTGAGTAGCGTCTGTCTCCTTCCTCATCCACGCCTTCCTCACCATGCGCCAGGGCCTCGCCATGGCTGAGCCTTCTCCTCCGCCATCCGCCTCGAGTCAAGCTCGGAAGTAGTCTCACCGGCACCGCCTCCGGTAGAAGCACGACAATGGTAGAAGCGTCACGCGGTGGAGGTCGCCTACGCCTCGTTGCGCCGCCCCGCCACGCCGTCAAGGAGAAGAAGCCCGCTAGGATTGGGGGTGGCGGAGGAAGCAGCGGGCGACATCGAGCCGGGCTTTGAGCTCCGCCTCGTCTGTCCACGCATCGTGTAAAGGTGCAGGGTGTAGCGAAGGAAGCAACGGGGCGAAGGTGCAGGCGGGGACGTGTTGGCACTACTGATCCGGCACACAAAGCTCATCTTCTTCGCATCGTCGGGCTCGCTGAGATCCTCACCATCTTCAAGCTCACCACGCCGCCGACATCTAAGCAGAGGATGGAGTAGAGGAGGTCGTCGTCTGCTTCCTCCGCCATAGCAATGGGATTCCATTATCCAGTTTGGGTAGTCCATTGGAGGTAACATTTTTTGGTATCCTAGTTTCAGCCAACGAACGCCCATTTGACGTTTGAGTTGGGTGAGTTCCGGTAGAGATAGGAGTACAACATTGGCGGTACAATCATTGGCAACAATTGTTTGGAAGTTTGGGGTCATTCCATCTGGAACAATCGCCTCTCCGTGGCAGAACAATGAAGCACACTGACAGAACAATAAAATTGACTATTGGAACAATCAATCCAGCTTTCTGGAACAACCAATCCTCCTGTCTGGAACAATGGTAGCGATGACGTCTCACCGGAGAGGAAGAAGAAAGGAGGGAACAACGCGCGCGGAGGGGAGGACGAGCGGGACGCAGTGGCTGGTGCGGGGAGAGGACGGTGCCAGAGATAGATGTGGTGAGCTGCGACGACGCTGGTCACGGCGACGACGAGCGCGGACACGGGCCCGAGGGCGGAGCTCGACGGCGGCGGCGAACACAGGAGGGAGCGCGCGAAGGAGGAAGACCTGTCTCCACAGTTTGAGGAATGGGCCTCCAAAGGCCGACCCAATAGATCCATTCGCCCAATCCCCTGATGGCCTGATCCACAGTTGCTGGCTTGCTGCTCCCCGTGTGCCGCGGCGGTTCCCCGTTTCTTCCTCGCCGGGCTCGGACCAGCGCACGGGACGGCGCTGCGCGGTGGAGAGGTGGCCTCAGGGAGGCTCAGTCGATCGAGGAGGGCACACCGGCGGCGAGGTCCCTCTCGATTCGCTTCCTTTCTCCTCCGCCACCGGAATGGCGCTGCGGTGCCTAACTGCTGCCCGCTGCTAGTTGTTAGGGTTTGTCTATTCCCTTAATTGAAATACATAGAGGAGTATTAGGCAAACCCATCTCTGTTTGTTTGGAATTATCCTTCCTGATTCCCTGCCCTTTCAATCAAGTGATCACCTAATATACGCTATCCTATCTTCACCTCATTACTTGTCATTTTTATCAGTACAACTGGGACTGGGAACAAGAAGTGATGGAATTATTCTGATCAATAGGTTTAACCCTCTGTTGTGCCTGTCAAGACAAGCAAGCTAGTGGTTTCAGAGGTGATGGAGAATCAAGGAGGAACTAAGGAGGAGGATGTGAATATCGACATGAGGGAGGGAGTCAGAATGGACCTGAGCATCTTGGACTGTCCCATCTGCTACGAGCCTCTCAGAGCCCCAATTTTCCAGGTACACATGGAACCGTTTCGAGTTAGTTTCTGAGGAACATCAGATAGATAAAATCTTTATGTTGTTATCCATGAAAAATAAAATTATTACCAGGAAGCAGAAGCATTGTCTTTTGTTATAATATTTCAACAGGCTAGCTAAGGTTACAGAACATGTGCTAATGTTTCTGCGAACTCCCATGTTGTCTCAGTCAAAGTTATTCCCTCTTACTACTACGCGTAATTTTTTTCTCTCACGAAGACTTGTTTTATCTTTCCAACACTGCAGTGTGGTGTAGGCCATGTCCTCTGCTCGACCTGCAACATCATGCTTGACAAGTGCCCCCAATGCTCAGGAACTGTATTCCAACGCTGTCTCATCATGGAGCGGGTCGTTGAATCCGTTGTCTCCTTGCTTGTTTTCCAAGCATGGATGTGTTGAGCAGATCACCCGCTTCAACAAGAAAAAGCACGAGAAGGAGTGCTTGCACCGACCATGCTTCTGTCCGGACTCTGGGTGCAGCTTCACCGGGACAATGGCGCCACTGCTGTTCCATTTCACCATCCACCACAAGTGGCCATCCAAGAAGTTCAACTACTACAAGCTGTTTGACCTCCCCGTCAAGCCAGGACCCTCCCTGCTAAACGCACTGGATGATCACCTCTTCCTGATGAACATAGAGCCATTGGAGCCCCTGGGACATGCCATCTCCCTGGTCTGTGTCCAGCCTGATGGCAGGGAGTCTAGGTACGGGTGCTCGGTGGAGTTCTCATGTTTCAAAGGGCACAACCAGACTTCAACTCTGGAAGCCGTTAAAAGCTCGTCGCTGCTGGATGGGCTGCCAAAGGAGTACTTCTGCATCGTGCCCCATGCTTCTGATAGAAGCTCTCCTGTCATGCTCAGAACTGAGTTGGTGTATGATGAAGTTGACGATGAGCTGGAGGATGAGAGCTACGATGAGGATGACGAGGTGGACAGTTTTGATGATGATTCATTTTACGGATTCAACCTGAAAGCTGGATCTAGTTAGGCTGGTTGGTTCTCAGAGTGGATGTGATAAGGTAAATTATGGTGCTCTCACTTCATAGGCATTATTATGTTAAGGGTTTTTATTCATGATGATCGCCTAGAAACATCAGATGATGCATTTAACATTTATACTGCGTATTGTAACCTGTTCGGTCTTGTATCGAGGAAAACATGTATATAGCCTTGACGGACAATTCGACTCTCACGTCCGTTGCTGCAGTGCTTGATATTGTGTCATCTTGGTTTCGGTAGATACACGAGGCTGCTGTACAGTCTTCAGGTTTCTTGATTTTCTCCTGAAATAAGCTGAATCCATGTAGAGCTGTAGTATCTGAATTGAGATCGTGGGCTAAGTCGTTACCTAGCTGTCAACAGAAAGGTACCATTGGCTATTGGCTGCCTTGCTGCTTTGGATGTTTCTTTCAAAGCGTGTTCCAAGGCCTAGTGTAGTGGTGTTGGTGTTGCCGTTGGCCAAGGTCTGTTTGGTGCGTTCTGAACCTTTCTTGTTCGAGGAGGCAACACTTTGGACTGGGCTGGGCTTCCTTCCAATCCTTTTCTAGGCTGACGGCCCCTTCGATTTGCCGTTCACCCGCGAGGGTTTAAGCTCTCTGCTCTTCTCGTCGCGCCGCCGCCGCCCGCCGACGCTACAAACCCTAGCGCCATGGGAATCGCCGCGTCAGCTCCTCCCCCAGCTCCCACCACAGAGGCAGTTGCCGCCTCCACTCCTCCCCCTCCTTCGACTACGGGGCCCGCCGATTCATCGGGTAAAAGTGACGCGGCGGCGGATGCCGGCGCTGACAACGGGGCCGCGGAGGCGGTGGTCGTGGACGTCGCCGAGGAGGCGGGCAAAGAGGGGGAGGGGGACGAGGAGGAAGGGGAGTGCGGGTTCTGCCTGTTCATGAAGGGCGGCGGGTGCAAGGAGGAGTTCGTGGCGTGGGAGAAGTGCGTGGAAGACGCGGAGGCGGCGGGGAAGAATGACGACGTCGTCGATCTCTGCCACGACACCACGGCCGCGCTCAGGAAGTGCATGGACGCGCACGCAGACTACTACGAGCCCATCCTACGCGCCGAGCGCGCCATGGCCGAGGACCTCGAGGCGGCTCAGGCCCGCGAGGCCTCTGGGTCCGAGCCCGCGCCCTCTTTGTCCCCAGAGGCGCCGGAGCCAGCGTCACCGACATCGGGGGAGGAAGTTCAGAAGAAACAGGCGGATGATGTGGTGCTGGATTCTGATGATAAGAAGAAGGGAGATCCTGCGGCCTGATTGAGCAGAACCCGGCAATGGCTTCAAAAAAAATTTGGTGAGCGATTTGAGGGCGTGAATTCCTTTTTTTTGAGGATTAGTTAGCATGCGGTTCCGGAGGGCGAGGAGGGAGAATTTCATTCTTTTGGGTGAAGCCAAACTATACGTGTGTTGATGATGAGTTCTAAAGCCGGCAAGACATCTTACCTAATAATGCTGTGTTTTGATGACACTATTTGGCACGATTTGCTACAGCATTGCAAATTACTTACAATCATGTGTTGGTCCCTTGGCCCAGGAATTGTGTTAATTGGAAATCAGTTGATTAGATTGATATATGCCTGCTTTTATCATGCTTAGGTGATGGAATTTTGGCCACACTCTTCTGGCCTGACTGATTAGCAGATTTGATAGGAGGCTAATTTAGAATTAGTAGTTGAAAGTTTTTACTGCCTGTCAATCGTTAGTCAGTATATTTTGTACATTGAACTCGAACCTTGGTCTAGCTATGTTGGCTTTGCTTCTTATCTCAGTGATCGAACCAAAATGAAAAAGAAGATATAAGCATTTGCAACGACGGATGATAAACATATATTTGCTGTTTTTGTCATCTACTCATGTTATCCTTGTAATGGATCAAACTTAACAAATACGAAGAGAACCAGAAATACATTGATCCCATGGAACAAGATATCACAGTCATGCCATTGGTAGGACTTTTTGTGATGAGTCTTGTCCTTTTTTTGGTAGTGTAGGTCATCTTCAGGTAGCGAGTAGTCTCGTTTAGTTGGTTGTGTCCTCACTCCTCCCCCGTCTTCTTGAGTTGGGAGTGTATGCTTATCTTGTACTTGAACTCTTACTCTTCTTCTTAATGAAATACGTGTACTGCATGTTCTCATAAAACACTAACAGTCAACAATGCAGATCATAAAGGCTGAAACACGAATAGCTGGATCATTTGATCCTGAAAACTAAGCTTACCTGTCTGCAACAGCTGCTTAAAAACAACTTCAGTAAACAATGCAAAACGATACGTTCGTAGGTTGGCATCGGAACTGTCAGACTCAATAAGTTGCAAAATAGTTTTGATGATTAGGACAACCAAAGCACTACTGAAATGCCATTGCCAATGGCATCAAAACTTACTGCAGGTTTTACATCAGCAGATCCATCGGCACCATCATTCCCAACCCTCTACAGCCTCATTTCGGCATCCTAGGTTTCTTGTGATGCAGAGCTTTTGGTTCTTCCTTTGCAACTTTTTGGATGTTTAGCTATGCACATTGAAATTCACGGTCAAATCAAGACATGAATGATGTTTGGGTCAGTTCGATTGACTTATTCATCCTGTTTATTAGAAGCATTATTGCCATGATAGATCAGTTTGGCATCACTTGGAGTGCTCCCCTGCGCTGTGCCATTGTGGTTGTGTGGATAACCAACACGCCATGGGCACAAGAAAGGAAAGAGCAGACCCGAGAATTACTTCCGCTGAGATTATAAGCCCAGGTGTAGAGAACTAGAGGTCACACGAGTTCTCTTCTGGCCAGCCATAACCAACCGAAGGATTCATAGGTGAACTGTTGTTAGCTTATTCCTGCGTGTCAGTATTCAAATAGCGTTCAGTTTTACCGTCGAGTCTGCTTCGCAACTATTTTCCAGGCAGGTAATTTTGCTTTGAACGAGTCAGCTCGGGCATGCATCAAGGTGCAGATCATGTTTGCACATGAAACGAATATGAGTTGAAAGGTTCTGTTTGAAATAGGGTAAATTGGACTGTCCGGTTTAACAAATCGAATGGTCTGATTTTATTGGCTTCGGCGGCAATCAGGGTTACTGTCTCCGGTGAGGACATCCTTCTCCTGGCCAAGTGGCGCCTTACCAGGGTAAGGGACGAGATCCAGTCAACTCAAAAAGTTGTGTCAGTGGCTAGTAGATCTAACGAAGTAAAAATGAGAAGAAAAGAAAATTAGGGCAAAAGTGTAAAAAAGTATAAATTCGATTGATTCTGTTGACGTTAGATTATAATCGCCGTGACCTATACTTATATAGGCAGTGAGACGTAGCTCTTTGAGTCCGATATGATCAAATCTTTTCTAAATAAACTAAATCTCAAACTCTACTTGAACTATATTTGTTCTGGAAAAACCGGATACTTCGGTATCAACAACCGGATAGTCCGGTTTTTGCGGCTTCGACTTTTGACTTGAATTTCTTTCATCTTGGCTATTTGATATCTTTTGGTATTTTTTCATGCCTCAAAATACCTTTGATCTTCAAATCTTTGAGTTTAACTCCTTCACTGTTCCTATCCTGAAAACTACCGAAATTGGATAGTCCGGAATAGGAAATCGGATGGTCATGTTTTTCTAGCTTTGTCAAATTTGGTCATCACTATATGCCCCCCTGACTTTTAGTTAAGCTTGCATATTAAAAGTCATTTTCGATCAAATTTGATCTCAGGACGATATTCATGGTGTTTCATTGGCCATTTTTGTGCTAAGAACGATAATACCATTATCGGTCATTTTCTAACTCAAGCGTCTTGCCAAACGCTAGGATAGTACATTTTCAAGTATTTTCCATTAAGTGCCCTTTGCAGCGAGGTCCCTTGTATGCTCTGAACCATATAAAAAATTTTTGAATTACTTTCTCGATTCTATATGGTCCTTCTCAATTTAACGACCACTTTCTAAACTTGTTGCTTCTAGATTCAATAGGCAAAATCATCTTCCAAACAAGGTCTCCGACTTGAAACAATTTTTCCTTGACTCTCTTATTGTATACTCTAGCTACTCTCAACTTGTCTCTCTCAATCTCACATAAAGTCTTTACCCTCTCATCTGACACTTTGTCTAATCTATCGAGCATTAAATTATGATAATCTACAGCCGACAACTCATTTTATCGAGCTATTCATAGAGCATCCAAATTTACCTCTACGGGTAAAATGACTTCTTGCCCGTAAACTAACTCAAAAGGTGTCACTTTCGTAGCACTATGCTTGGAGATGCGATGTGTCCATAACACTTCCGACAAGACTTCATGCCACCTCTTGGGATTCTTCTCGATCTTCTTCTTGATTAGTTTGACTAGAGTCTTGTTACTAGACTCGACCTGATCATTGGCCTGAGCATAGTACGATGAAGAACTAAGGAGTTTGATCTTAAGAGACTGGCAAAATCATGGACTTAATGAGACATGAACGACAAACCTTGATCTGTGTTTAATGTTTGTGGTATATCGAATCTATGAATGATATTATCTGAAATAAAGTAGATTATCTCTTTATGTGTCATGTTCATTGGGACAAATTACGTCCACTTTGTAAAGTAATACGTAGCAACGAACACAAATCGATGGTCTTTAGATGAAGCAGAATGAATTTGGCCAACGAAATCTAAATCCCAATCGTGAAACAACCATGATTTGATTATATGATGCAACATAGCTGCAGGAGCCAATTTCACATCTTTAAACTTTTGGTATGATTCACAACCTTTGTAGTACCTAAAACAATCATTAATCATAGTCGGCCAATAAAATCCAACACGATGAAGCAACCATTTTATCTTATGAGTTGATTGATGAGTACTATAAATATCTTCATAAACTTTTCCCATAGCTATCTTAGATTGATCTGAACCCAAGCATTTTAATAACAAACTATCTATAGTCTGACGATAAAGATTAGTATCAAGCATAACATATTTCAGAGCATGGCGTCGAACTTTTCTACCAGTAATATGATCAGGGTTCCCTAAATAACGTACCAGGGGTGTTATCCAATGATCAGGATTGGCCATTGTCATTTCACTTGATTCATATGAAATCTTAAAAATTTTGGACCCTCCGATTTTAGAAACTGGACCATCCAATTTTGCTGAAATTGGTTCAGCAGAACAGATTGTCGTACTGCACATCGGTCGAAAAGTGGACCATCCGGTTTGTTAAACCGGAAAATCTAGTTTTTTTAGAAAACCAAATTTTCCTCGATTTGATTAAAAACCTGATGCTTGCTGCGTCAAATCATTCATCGCTGTATTTTCATCCCTGGAAACATGCTGCACAGCAAAATCATTGAGAAGAGTAATAATTTCCAAGCATTTACCAAGATAGGTATTTAATGACCCATCGAAGCATTGAAACACGTCAACAACTTGTTGCACGACTAACAATGAATCACTGAATGCATCGACATGTTTAACACCCATGAAACTAAAAATTTACAGACCTAACAGGATGGCTTCATATTCGGCTTGATTATTGGAGCAAAAGTACTCTAGACGAACCGATTGCTCAAAAATGGCTCCTCTAGGTGAAACTAAGACAACTCCTACACCT
>VSTD030002960.1:0-11328 GCA_008808055.3 Sporobolus alterniflorus
TAAAGTTCACATGCGTGCTTACCTTGGAGGCTTGCCGGCTTGGGTTGGGACTTGCGAGTTGCGAGAACGGTGAGGGCGAGGGCTGATGGGTCCGTCGGCGTCAAGGCGGTGATCTGGAGATGTAGATGAGTTGCCGCCAGCTGAGGTCGATTATTCTGTTAGGGATCGTGAGAGTACTTGGGCAATTCTGTTGGGCAATCCGGCAATGGGCAGCGATTTGGCACTACTAACTCTAAGTGCATGAACGTGGGCAGGGCAATCAGGCAATGGGCTGTTCTGTTGGGCACTTCGTACTTGGCAGTGAGTAGGCCAAATTGTTTATTTATTTTATCGCTTCACTAATTGGGCTGTTTGGGGGTGCATTGTTTTGGCCCAAGGGGTGCAACCATGGCTGAAAATTGCTAATTAGCACTGAATTTTGTTTTTCCCGTGGGTGCATTTGCGTCCAGAGCGAGCAACGTAGCTTCGCCCATGCTCGTCAAGCCGTCGCTGACGTCGCTCGTCGTCATCGCCGGCAACGCGCTCCGGGTAAGCGGTCACGACTGCAACTCTGTTTCCCCTAGTTGAAAAAGAGCTTAATTTGAGCTGAAGAGAATCACTCTGTTGTGGAAATCCCATGGTTAAGTTAGATTGCCTAATTGTGCTGCACAACATCATCAACGGGACATGCCTAATTTGTGCAACCACTTGTGCTGCTAATTGGCGCCGGTCATTCTGAAACGGTAGGACATACCTGCAGCGTTCACCAACAATCTGTACCCTGTTTTATATGATAAAATCATCCTCTTCTGAAGTGACAGTATTTTCTGACTTCTGTGCATTTCCATTATGACCTTCTAGGCTTGGACAAATGACCGTCTGCACGCACCATTTCACCGGATTACTGTTAGTGGGGATGTCACCAGATACTCTGCCATCCTGTTCTCGGTCCCATACTTCATGATTCAGGCGCCTGATGAACTCGTCGACGACCAACACCCTCTCCGATTCAAACCCCATAACAATGATGACTACGTCCGCTTCTGCGTGTCTGAAGAAGGTGCTCGGCATGAAGATAAACTCAAGGCTTACTGTGGTGTATAGGCAACACGTTGTGTTGCAATGTCTGTCCATCATTTAGTTAAGCAATCAATCCTCCTATATTTTTGTTGTCTCCTATCATCTTGGACATCCTCTTACACCGAGACAAGAATAATCTGGCAAGCTAGCATTAAAAAGGAATAAACTGATGTTGAAGTTTTGCACCCAATTCAGTTCACTGCTAGTGTACTACCACCCCAGTCTGACATTCAATGAAACATTGTACGTATGCAAAATATACTGCGTTATGTCACTAAGAAGTAAGTATCTATGGTGCTCGTAAGCATGGATCACATCAAAATTCCCAGTGTAGCAAAACTTATTTGCACTGTGAAATAAGCTACATAGTGCGTGTAGATCTTGTACAACGGAGGTAAAAGCAATACATTACCAAATTGTCCATCCATCAGTACCAGCCGCTTATCACAAGAGTTTCTTAGACAAATAAAAAAATCCCGAAACCTTTTGCCGTGATAGATAGACCCTAAATTAGGCAGCACACCATCTGAAGAAAACACCAGCAGAAAGGAAAGGATATCTGAGTGGTTGGAGAATAGGGTTTTAGCCCCTCGAATCCAACACAGATCACAGGCGCGTACTGGAGCTTCGGCAATCAAGCAAACATAAAAAATCCCAGCAGCTCCGAAACCCTGAATTCCATAAACTGGCTCTCGTCGCAGAACAGTGAATGTGAAGTTTGGGGACATTTCGAAAATGCTCGAATCGATGGTCCACATAAAGCATTGGAAACATGTTAATTCGATCAGCTAATTTTTGCGATGAGACAAAATACATGGTGCAAAGTAGTTTCTGGTCGGATTCTACCCACCATTCCTAGGATTCACCAAACAAACGTTGCACCACCTTCCTCCATCGTTAATGACTCAGCTCGTCCGCAAATGCAAATGCAAATGCAAGGTCCCACTAGTAGTTGTACTGGAACAAGCTGGTCCGTTCTGGCCGGGTCGAAATCCTCCGACTTGGGAGAGTTGAAGGCAGATATAAATAGTGAACTGTGAGATGAGCTACAGTGGCTGTTCATCAGGTACTGTTCACCAAGAAAGGTAGTGACATCACTGTTCATTGGTTCAAGTAGCATCGGATCTGAGCCGTTCATCTGAAGTCACTCTGACTTCACCACTGAGTGAAGTGGAGGATCTCATTCCATTCTGACAGCTGTCAAACGGCGGTGCGAACGTCGGGACCAACGCAACGACGTTGAACCGCTACACAAGGAACGACGCGTTGGCTTCTACGTCTCCGCCGCCGCCACACGGGAACGCCTTGGTGACCGTTGCCGCATACTCGTAGCCGCACCCGACGACGCTCTCCATCGCCGCGGCACAATAATAGTAATTTGTGAGTGAGTGAACAATAGCGAATTTGTATTTTTTTTATATGGGAGCGCATTTCACTGTTCATACTGTGGCAAATGTACTGCAACAAATTCAGGGTATTGTTCTGTGGTGCTATAGCAATTGATCTAAACTATCAAATCTAGATCGAGACGAGATGGGAAGGGTCCAAATTTAAGGCACTGTAGCAACAACCCCAAATTCAGAAAATCCAAATCCAAGAGGAAGGATGGTGTGTTCTCGACTCTGGCAGGGCTATGATTTATAGGATCAGATTACTTGTGCAAAAGTTGATTTGAGTAGCTAACTCGAATATTAGTGTAGTACACGTAAGGCCCATTTCATCTCAAATGCCGATGCTTTTTCTTTGAATACTCGCCTACCCTAGGGCTACGGGCTCTAGCAGTAGCAGTAGATTGCATTGCATGCTTGCAAATAGAAGCATAGAGGAAGCAACCAATAGTTTGATGGGCTATGGGGAAAGGATGATGCCGGCGTCTTTTTTTTCCTAAAAGCCTCGGAATATTAAAAGTGTTATGATATATATTAATATAAGAAGAATGTGTATCATATTAAATGAAATGAGGCCAAACCGTACAATGATGCAAGGGCACAACTAAGCAACACCGACATGTCAAGAATCAACGCATCATTGTTGTTGTTTGTGCCGTCTTACGACGTTGTCCCACGGATGCTACAAGTCGCCAAATGACACACATGCAGCCACTAACCGTTGCCAAGCAAACCAAGCCCTCTGACCCAAGAAACAAGCACAACAACATCAACTTCCACGCCTCAAGCATCAACCTCTGTCTTGATCACACCTCAAGACACAAGCACGAAATTACCTAAGAACTCACATGTCATCATTGTCAAACTCATCGCACCCACGATTGAGCAGCTCATCGATGCCGGCGTCCTTGGAACGAAAGACAGGCAGGCAGGTAGGAGTAGGACTATATAGTACTAGTAGTACTAGCTAGCAGCTATTCGGGCAACCACAATGTTGTAATAAGTCCGGTAGCAAGAATTCTATTGCCGACTTAGCCATTGTGGAGGCCAGTAGTAGGGTCGGTCATAACAAATGTCGGTAATAGCCTTGATGGCCGGGTGCAAGAATAAAAAAATAGTTTGGTTCTTTAATGTATGGACTATCTGATATGCTTTGGAGAGAGCCAAGGGAAAGAACATAGTAGGTGGGAAAGAGAATTTTTTAACAAAAACGTGGGCCCATCTTATCACGCCACATTGTGCAAATTAAAGAAACTATTGCCGAGTGACATCTTAATACCGAAGTTGGTAGTATACATTGTTGTTGCTCTTACGGGCGACTGTTATGTCACAACCAGACCAGAGATCGCCATTGTGGATGTCATGCAGTAGAGAGAAGCTCTCGCCCTCCATCCAAGCCAGGCCAAGGGGGAAGGGAAAGGAGAACATAATGGACCCGTCCGATCAAATGACTCGTAGAACAGTCTTCCATGCGGGCATCGGAATATGTACCGTAGCCCCGCCAGTGACCACTCTCCTCTAGTCAGCCAGAAATGTACACCCATGGTCGTCGCCCTGCCAGTGACCCATCAATGTGTCACACTGGCGTCCAAAAAGGTATGTCCACTAGGGTACATACAGACTTGTGAATGTGATTCACCAAGATGATGTTGTAATGTGCATGTCCACTAGGGTACATACAGACTTGTGAATGTGATTCACCAAGATGATGTTGTCCTAGTAGAGTAGTTGCAATTGCATTGCAATGTCCACACGCACATTTGTATACTCCCTCCGTTCCTTTATGGTTGTCGTTGGGAGAGCATGACAACAATAAGGAAACGGATGGGAGTATGTGGTACCAGCAATCCGGGACACCACACACCACATACGATGATGACTTGGCCATGCCATGTGCATCTCTTCTCCACACAGACCTCGAGTCAAAGCACAAGCCAAAGAGAACATTGCTATCCGTAGCTCAGATTCACGACAAGGGAAATGGGGGCTTATCTGAGCTTGTGTCCACTACTTGCATGGGAGCATGCACTAACTTTTGGCACCGTATCGTATGCACATAGGTCGGGTTGTGCACATATGCACATGTGTGATTCTAGCCCTACACCAACGATCTGATGGTTGATGCCATTTTAACCCCCGTAGCCCTCCTTGTGATCCAAATTTTGTTTGCAAAAAAAACGACTCTCCTTCCCCAAATGGAGGATGCATGACAACAACCGCCCTCACACCCGGTCGCCACCACTGTCCTCGTCAGCCTCCATCGCCTCCCTCGCAGGCCTCCACCACTGCCCTCGCTGACCACCTCGGCGAGGATCTAGATTACTAAAAAAGCTAATCCTAAAGCAAAGCTGAGCATGAAGACATATGACTGGAGCAAATACAGACATGTGGCACAAAAAGAACTATGTTGGATTGCTGGATGGATTCAGAACAACATCTGTGGAATAGAGTTCACAAATATGGCTAGATTCACGCAGTGGCAATCCATCGAGCAGGTGGTACGTGCGAGCAAGCGAAACTGGGAAGGGGAGAATCAAAGCCAAAGGGTAGGGAACCCAGGTTGCTCTAGTTACTTGAGGGCGACATGGCGATGAGTCGGTCGATGAGTAGAAGGGTGGGTTCATTGACCTTAACAGCGATGATGTCGTCGGTGCCCGTGACCCATCCCAAGCCGTAGAAGTGGCAGCATAGTTTGTCCACCAGCTCCCAAGCCTCCCCCTCTAGGTACGCCTCCGATGCCATCCCTACCAACCTCCTGTGCAGTAGCCGAACGCCATCTTCGTCTCCCTCAGAATTCGGTTGCTGCTGCAGGTCATGCATCTGTTTGTGGAAGAAGGGGAGCGGGGTTTTTTTCCAAAAACAATTCGCACCTCAAAGATAAGGGCTACGGGGGTTGAAATGTTAAAGTGGCGGCAACCATCAGATGTTTGTTGAAAGGCCAAGATCGCACATGTGCATATGTGCACAGCACTGGTGTGACATCCCACCCTTAAGTAAGGATGATCAGTCCTAACCAGAATCATTACTGGGTGTCATTATTGAAGTAATGACACATAATACATCACATAAAAGAATTAAATATATGAAATGCTCTAAAAGTTACACTTTATTATAATTTGAGTTTTGAATTCGATTACAGAGTTTTAAGCGAAAGATAGAGAATGAAAACATTTTGCAGAAGCAGGAACACTTGATGATTAAGAACGGCACCTTACCGTAGGGATGCTGACCTCAAGAATAGCTCACGTCGAAAGGAAGAGAGAGCACACCTGTAAAACAACATCAAGGTAAAGCCTGAGCAACTAAAGTTCAGCAAGACTTACCCATCAATGTGGTCATAAACAACCTACTCCTAGTATGCAAGCTTCAAAGGATAAGCTCTTTACTATACTAAACCCGTGCTAAGAGTGAGTCATTACTTTCAAGTTTTAGCTCTAATAGGTTAAACTTTAACATACAACTAAGTTAATTAAACTTAAGCCAGAAAATCCTGAACTAAGTCAAACAAGAGCAGCAATACAAGTTATTAAAGTAAAGTATAGCATAACTTATTAATAAACATTAATCCAGTAAATTACTACATGAGTCAATGGAGATTGATCCATCGGACCCCCCTGGAAGGGTCTGGACCATACAACAACCGGTCTACTACACTAGTGAGGTTCTCCATGATGCCAAGACAAGATATCTAGAGGTGCATAAACTGCTTTACGCGGTCCTCATTGCATCAAGAAAGTTGTGCCACTACTTCTAGACTCATAGGATCTCAGTGATGACCTCATACCCACTGAAGGTTGTGCTCCACAACCCTAATGCAACTGGAAACATTGCTAAGTGAGTGGCGGAGTTGGTCGAGTTTGAGTTGGATTTCTTGTCATGTCATGCGGTTAAGAGTCAGGTGCTAGCTGACTTTGTGGCAGACTGGACACTGCCGCCATGCCACCCAGGGGGGCGGATGACAGCGAGTCGGTGGTCAAAGCTCTGGTCTTCACCGAGCCTCACTGGACACTCTTCTTTGATGGCTCCTCGCGCAAGCAAGGTGCCGGAGCGGGGGTCCTACACCTGACTCCTCAGAGGAAGCAGTTCAAGTGTATGGTGCACCTTGACTTCAAAGCAACCAATAATATGGTAGAGTATGAGGCCATCATATTCAGACTAAGTACCGCGCTATCTCTTGGGGTCCGACAGCTGCTAGTGAAAGGTGATTCCCAGTTGATCATTAAGTAAGTCAAGGGAGAATGCAGCTGCAACAATCCACAGTTGGCCGCCTACCTGCTCCATGCCCAGAAGCTTTAAAAGGATTTTGAGGTCCTAGACCTACAACATGTTTCCTGTGCCAACAACGCAGTCATCGATGAGCTATCAACAAAGGCATCCATGTGGGCCTCAGTGCCTGATGGAGTCTTTGACCGGAGACTGCAGTGATCTATAGTCCATCCTGCCAAACTGGGCAAAGGGGGTGAGACCAGCACCTCGAAGCTGGCAGTCCCGGTAGCCATGTTCTCCTGGAGCCCTCCAAGGATCATAGGCATCACGGGGGACTCCGTGAACCCCAGCGCGCAAGATTCAGATGTTTAGGCCGGTCCCGATGTATGGATCATGGAGATCTGGGACTACCTAAAAGGCAACATCCTTCCTGATGAGCATGTATCCGTTGAGCGGATCGTTCAGGTGGCTAAGAGATACACGCTGGTAGAAGGGGATCTCTACCAGCGTGGCACCAACGGCGTCCTAATGCGGTGCATAACCTGAGAAGATGGTTGTGAGCTGCTCGTAGAGATCCATGGAGGCGAGTGCGGCAACCATGCTTCATCCCGCACGCTGGTCGGTAAGGCCTTTCGGCATGGCTTTTACTGGCCTACAGCCTTTCAAGATGTCGTCAAGTTGGTAAAGAGATGCAAGGTGTGCCAGTTTTATGTCAAGCAGATTCACACATCAGTGCAGACACTGCAAATGATCTCACCCTCATGATCATTTGTTGTGTGGGGGTGGACATCCTGGTCCGTTCCTCAGGGTCGTTGGAGGATTCTGGTATCTGTACGTCATCATCGATAAGTTCACAAAGTGGCCAGAAGCAACCCATGTAGTCAAGATCAACAAGCAATCTGTAGGTCTAGGGTCTCGAATAGGATCATCACTGACAACGAGTCTCAATTCACTAGCAGGGTATTTCAAGAGTACTGCGAAGACCTCGATGTCCATATTTGCTATGCATCTATTGCACATCCAAAGAGTAATGGACAATTCGAGAGGGCCATTGCAGAAATACTCAAGGGTCTCAAGACACGCACCTATGGCTGCTTGAAGAAGCATGGTGCCAAGTGGACTGATGAGCTTTCGTGCGCATTGTGGGCCAACCAGATATCTTCAAGCCGGGCCATGGGGGAGACACCTTTCTTATTGGTGTATGGGGCCGAAGATATTATCCCCCTAGAAATCATCATGGTCTCCCCCCATGTTCAAGCACATGACGAAGCCACACAGGAACAACTCCGGTATGATGATGTCGACCTCATCAACGAATGAAGATGGAAAGCAGCTCTCCAAAATGCACAGTATGGTCAGGCACTCCAGCGCTATCACCAATGGTTTGTGCATAGTAGGCAGCTCCAGGTGGATGATCTGCTACTCCGGCGCATACTTACCTGTGAAGGCACAAACAAGCTCTCCCCCCACTGGGGGGTCCTTTTTGGATGACACAAGTTTGCCAGCCTGGATGTGTTCGCCTGGCTTTGGAGGATGTAACACCACTGCCAAATCCATAGAATATAGAGTACCTCCATAAGTTTTATCTCTAGTGCACTAGTGCAGCGGCGAGACCGCTTATTCCTATATAGATTGTCATAGCGTCTAGAAGCAGTGCTTCGAACAACTAAACTCTAACGGGACGTGCTTCCCTTGTCATCCAAAGTGGGTCGTTGCTTTCCTATGTAAGCATGTTTTCTCCTATGTAATATCATGTTCTAGAAACTTTTTGTCTCGCCCTGTCCACAATTATGTTCATAAAATTGTGATTCAATTTTTATGTCTGTTTTTGCGTATTTTAACCCTCATGTGGTCAGTTGCTTTTTCTCTGTCTCACTCATTGTCCGAGTTGTGCAACCTTGTCATAGGCAGGTCTGTTTGAGGTACTTGTGACCTACCTGGGGTCCCTTTGTTATTTTCCTACTTGGGGTCCCGGTGCTGCCAAATGGTCGCTCCTCAGAAAGGCTATTGCTAATGGGGGGGTCCAATGTGTGCAGCATGCTTATCCTGGTCATGTACCCTAAGCATGCACACTTCACCTCTCGGACGCTGTTAGCTAATTACTGGGGGCTCGGACGGTGCACCCCCCTTGAGCAGGCCTACATAACCTAAAGAGTGTCGCACTGAATTACCCATCCCCATAAATCAGCTAAGGGTCGTTAGCCATAGCAAGACCAAGCATAGGGAAAGTGGGATGTATGAGTAGAATTACTTTTTGTCTATCATAATCATGCAGGTTTACAACACACCTTTCAGATCCCGGAAGGAGACTGGACCCCCCACGAGGGAATGAGGGCCCGTCATCAACATTTTTTGCATTGATGGTGAGCGTTCCCAAATCTCCGACAGCACCTCCTAGGGGGGTGCCGTCAACGTTTCTTGCGTTAATGGTAGGCGCTCCCAGATCTCTGACACTGCCCCCCCCCCAGTGGGGCCCACTGTCGACATTTTTTGTGTTAATGGTGGGCGCTCCCGAATCTCTGACAGCACCTCCCAGGGAGCCTGTCATCAAAGTTTTTTTGTGTTTATGGTGGGCGCTACCGGATCTCCAACAGTGCCTCCCAAGGGACCCACCATTGATGTTTTTTGTGTTGATGGTGGACGCTCCCAGATCTCCGGCATCGTCTCCCAGGGGGCGCCATCAACATTTTTTGCGTTGATGGTGGACGCTCATGGATCTAAGGCATCATCTCCTAGGGGGGGCCACCACCGACATTTTTTACATTGACGGTGGGCACTCCCAGCTCTCCAACATCGCCTCTCAGGGAGGCCGTCGTTGACATTTTTACAATAAATGGTGGGTGCTCCCGAAGCTCCCGGGGTCCCTACAGTGTGTTGTCTGATCGACTTCATGCTCTGTGCCTACCAGGGGGGCACCATCGACTTTCTGTAACTAAATGGTATTCATTCCTAGACTTCTAGCAATGCCTCCCAGGGGCCCACTACGGTGCATACTACCGCCACCACGCGTGCTATGAGCATGATGTTTTTTCAGCAAAGTGTTTTCAGGTCCTTGCGCTACTAAGGACCCGAAGAATGCAACTTCAACGAGACTACAACAAGCAACAAGTTCACAACAAGTTTATTTACAGCCCACAAAAGGCCTCACTAGTTACAAGCAGGAGCAGGGAGCCCTACGCGTCTTCAGCTTGACGTTTGAACCACGCCGCCACCAGCTAAGCGGTGTCCTGAGGGTCACAACTCTGGAAGCTTATCAGCATGTCCTCCGCCACCATCTTCGCCAGAGCATGACCCTCCACCTCTAGCTGCTCGCCAATGGCCTCCTCCAGCTTTAGCATCTTGGCCCCTGCGGTGTTAAGTAGCGGGAGCACGACGCTCACCTCCCGAACCAGGTCCCCAGAGCGGAGTGGACTGAAGCCAAGGGGCACCAGTGCAGTCTCAATCTGGCCCAGAAAGTCCTAGACTTCCTGTGCCTCAACTGCATGAGCCGCTTGGAGCTCCTCTACCTTTTGCGAGCAGCAGCCAGCTCCTGAGGTTGCATCTCAGCCAACCGCTTCTCCTTGTCCGCCAGCTCCTTCTCACAAAAAGTCAACTGGATTGCCTTGAGTTCAGCGGAGAGCTCACAAGTAAGGACCTCCGCGCGCAAGTCTCCCAGGCTCTTGCGGTCCACCACTAGGGCGGTCTCACAGGTGTCGAGGTCGGCCTCACGGGATGACAGCCCATTGTGCCCACATTCAAGCATGCTGGTGACCTATTCCTCCTTCTCCCATAGCTCCTGCTCCTGCGTTGCCACCATCCGCTCCTATTGACCAAGGCCAATCATCTGCCCATTGAGATCCTCCTGCTGCTTGATAGTGGCGTCGGCACGGGCCTCGACGTCGGCGTATAGATCTTTGGCCTTTTCCATCAACACCTTAGCTTGAGCATCAAGCAGGCCAATGGCGACCTCTTCTTGTTTGAGCACGGACTCCAACTTGTTCATCTACTCCCGCTTCACCGCCGCCTTCTCCTTCTCGGAGGTGGTCCGCTTCTTGAGCAAGGAGCCCCACTCTATGAGGCATTGCCGCTCCTCATCAAGACCTCTCCTCTCCCATTAGAGCATGTCCTACACTTGGTGTAGGGCAAAAAGGGTCATTCCATTGCCTCCAGGACGGAGACCTACCCCGGAGCCCCTAGACCAGGGTGGCCCATGATGACTTCAAGCTCCTCATCGACATTGTCGTTGTCACCTAGAGCTGAGGAGGACGCTCTGATCATCAAACCAATCATAGCTACGGATCCACCGGCTACTGCCTCACCCGTCGTTGGAAAAGTCACCGCACCAGCGGTGGTCATGTCCGTCTCAGGGATAGTTTCTGCGATCGAAGTCCCATGTTGCTTGCTACACTGGCTGCTAATACTTGGGGGTCATGACCCTCGGGAGCCTGTGAGGTCCCGCTGACATCGAGAGCTCCCAAGGCTCCAGACCTCTCCGGAGGAGGCATCCCACCGGGGTTCCACGCACCGAAGCAGCAGAAACACAGGTTAATCGAGCACTCATAGAGAGAAAAGGAAAAACTGCAGAATCATACGACATATCGGGGGCCCTTGAAACACCAGGCGCTGCGGTATCACTTGGTAGGAGGGTTGGAGCCACTCATCGATGTGGCAGCCCTCTTAGTGTCCGCCCCCGGAA
>VSTD030002961.1:0-11328 GCA_008808055.3 Sporobolus alterniflorus
ATAGTTAGGAATTTTTTTTCTGATACTTGGACCTATGATTTTTAATCCAACTCATCCCAAATCATGAATCCAAACCATTATGATCTAATACAAACCAGGTTGAACCGAACAAAATATTTGTTATGGATCATAATTATTTTTAGAGACATAAATTATATCACAAGCCATATTAATCCATATGTGAATGGGATTAACCGAAACAAGATCTCGGGAAGAGACCGATGGACAACAGCCTGATGATGAACAGAGCCGTGCGGCGTTCCTCTGGCTCTCGCTCGCGTCGAGTTTCCACACGCCTACGTACACGCGGCACGCCTCAAGAAAATAATGTCTTCATCTCGGGAAAAAAGTGTCGACACTGCGGGGGAAAACACAGTCCGAGTTACCCGGCGCTGTACATTCGGTGGGCGTGTGTCGTCACCATGGCACAGTGTTGTTACCTCGATCTTGGTGCGTGATTAATGAAGGCAATTAAACCCTAATCAATCTGCCAACAGAAACACACGAGAACAAGCACGACGACTAGCATGTTCCTTCTTCCTCCCTCTCCTCCACTATAAAAGGCTGCAAGGAGCGAGCTCGATCTCTTCCATCGACCGCGCGCCTCCTCTTCTCAGTCACTGCATGCTGTAGCACGCGCACCCGTTCGACCCAACCAGCAGCCAACAACGACGATGACGCCGTCTTGCGCTGCGCTCTTGCTGCTGCTACTCCTCGCCGACGCGGCGCGCGCCGACGAGTGCGGCGGCGGCGATGGCACCGCAGCGGAGGGCGGCGACGACCACGCGCGGGCCAGGTCGCTGAAACTCGCGGCCTTCTTCTCCATCCTGGTGTGCGGCGCGCTGGGCTGCCTGCTGCCCGTGTTGGGCCGGCGCGCGCCAGCGCTGCGGCCGGACGGCGACGTCTTCTTCCTCCTCAAGGCGTTCGCGGCGGGGGTCATCCTCGCCACGGGCTTCATCCACATCCTGCCCGACGCCTTCGACAAGCTGTCCTCGCCGTGCCTCGGCGCGCCCTGGAAGGACTTCCCCTTCGCCGGGTTCGGCGCCATGGTGGGGGCCATCGGCACGCTCGTCGTCGACACGCTCGCCACGGGTTACTTCACGCGCGTGCACTTCAACGACTCCCACGACGTGGAGAAGCAGGACGCGCCGGCGAAGGACGGAGGGGGCGACCACCACCACCACGAGGGACAAGTGCACGTGCACACACACGCCACGCACGGCCACGCGCACGGGCCGACGGCGCTCGTCGCGGCAGTCGGCGGCGGCGGGGAGGACGACACCATGAGGCACCGCGTCATCTCCCAGGTACGTACTTAGTTAGTTGAGCAGGCCGTCAAATTACTTGATTACTATCAACAACGTTGCAAAAAAAGAAGCAAAGTGGTAATTAAGATGAGCGTTTTCGTTATACATGCTCTCTGCAGGTCCTCGAACTGGGGATTGTGGTGCACTCTGTGATCATCGGCATTTCCCTCGGCGTGTCAGAGGATCCCGGCGACATCAAGCCCTTGGTTGTTGCTCTCAGCTTCCACCAGATGTTCGAGGGCATGGGCCTCGGCGGCTGCATCGTGCAGGTATATGCTTTTCAAACATTGAAAATTATTTTACTTTAGTGAGTTGCTGTTTTTACATACATCGTTCCACTATATCCCACTTTTGTGTGACATCAATTGATATTTGGTGTCTGGGTATATATGCATGTCAGTGAGAAGTAAGTTTTACTTCTAGTGTATATACTCTCCTTATAATTTCTTACCCGTTCGTATTTTAATTCTTATCGTCATTGACTTTTTGTGATAAGTTTGATCATGCATATTATTCAAAATACTTTTATAAAAATCACGTATTTTGTTATGATTTATTTTATTACAAAAGAAATTTAAAATATTACATATGATTTTGCATATTTAAATCAATATTTTGAATAAAACAAATGACCAAACATATCATAAAAAATCAATAACAACAACGATTTAAATCCAGCGAGATGGAGTAAAAAAAGAGAGGTGCTTTATCAATAGAGAAAAGGATTTCAATCCATTGGGATGCTATGAACTGGGTACGGAATGGTGACATTAGAGTAGCCAGGTCCTGAGGTGATGGATCGCACTAAAAGAAGGCGAAAAACATGCCCCACGCGACACTTTTTACCTTTTTCGTGACAACAAAAAAAGGTAGAACAATGAGACCAGAGCACTACGGGTGGGTTGGAGACAAGCACCTAAACAAATTAAATCCAGGAACAACACACTGGGATGCTTTTGTCGTCAAACCACTCATGCATAGTAGCCGGTGCCAAACATGCACGGACTAGAGCACGAGTCACAATGATCGAGCAATGCAAATTCTAAGGTAACTGTGGAGAGGTGATGTGTCAGACGAGCATATTGTGGTGGACTCAAACTATAATTTGTGCCACTAGATGACGAAGTTTGAGTCTAGCTGGGAGCTAATAAAGTAGATGACAATTAACGAGGAAACTTTCTGTTGTTTCTTGCATTATTTTCTTGCAAACTTCCTTTGAGCATAATTCCTACAGTATCTGTAGGAATTATTTGTTTACAGAAAATGATGTTTACTGATGCAGTATGAACTAAAAAGGTGTTTTGCTCTAATGCACAGGCCAAGTTCAAGGCGGGGTCCATCGTGACCATGGTCCTCTTCTTCTGCCTGACCACGCCGGTGGGCATCCTCGTGGGCATGGGCATCTCCAAGGTGTACAACGAGAACAGCCCGACGGCGCTGGTCGTGGAAGGTGTGCTCAACGCGGTGGCTGCGGGGATCCTCGTGTACATGGCGCTGGTGGATCTCCTCGCCGAGGACTTCATGAACCCCAAGGTCCAGAGCAGGGGGAAGCTGCAGCTCGGCATCAACGTGTCCATGCTGGTCGGGGCCGGGCTCATGTCCATGCTCGCCAAATGGGCGTAGCTCTGCTTGACAATTTTGTTCTCCACAAAAGATAAAGTTGGATGTATGTAGGGAAGGTCGTTTAGGAAACCCTTATCGGGGACAAAACTAGGCGGGACTGGTTTGGTCGAAAACCGAAAAAATGGATCCTAGCTTCTTTGAACAGTTGCAATAGGTGCAACGAAAGCAGCGATATATGTTCTCACCATATTTGCAAGCAGCATCGGACTGGCTACGATCCGCCATCTACACCCTGCTCGAAACTGGCATACACATGTTCTAATCTCAAATACAAGTTCAACATACATTGCTCTACGTCTCTAGGAACAAAGATAAAAGAATAAAAATCAAAATTTCACTTCGCAATCGAAATCCGGAGAAGTGGGTTAGTTTTTGGGAACCGGGGCCGGCTAGCCGCCGCCTAGGAGCGGTTAATCGACCGATTTAGCTTGCTAGCCGCCTTGGTTGCCCGGCTAGCCGGCGGCAAACTGGGTGCGCTAGAGATCCAAATTACCAGCTGGGCCACGCGAGGAGCGCGGAGGAAGGCCAAGGCGAGAAGTGATAAGGTCATTTAGGCCAGTCTTTCTTTCTTTATATTCCTCTTCGGTTTGACTTCGCAAAAGTTTTTTAAACACCCAATACTCATTATTTTCGTGAACTTTTTCAACAAAAATCCCCGTTATGGCTCTAGTCTTTCAACAAAATTTTGTTATACTTTTTTTAAAAATTTCGAATTTTTAAAATTTTATCCGGTTGGTTTTCTGTAAACTCTAAATCAGACTGACTGGTTTTCCCGAAACACGTCTAGTTTACTGGCGTTTTTTTTCAATCCTTGATGTATAAGGTTTCGAGTTTTCTAGCGGGCAGGGAGGTGTGTTTCAGATAGTAGAAAAAGGTGTTCCTTTCTTTTGCTTTTAGCCCAGATAGATGCTGAATGTTGATGCCTCTAAAGTGAGAACTGGATGTGTCATGATACCGCCCGTTGCTGCTTTCCAAATTGTCAAGCAGTGTCGACACTCTTTCGACACCCTTGGCTAGGCTGGGAGGGCACGCCGTCAAAGGCGCCTAATGTCTTTAACTAGCTACAGTGATACGAAACGCTAGCGATAAGCATGGCTAATAAAAGCTGGAACGGAGGTAGCTAGGAGAGATCGTTCAACAAGGGGCGGAGACAGTCGTTGTTCAACGATGACTCTCAGGAACACTACAGACAAGCCGGCCTCTAGCAACACCTTGACTTTGACGAAAACCCGTGCTTCTTTGAACAAGACCAGCACCACGGATCTTTTCGCCGTATACACTGGATTCGTCCTCACATCAACCGGAATCTCACTTGGAAGAAGTTGGAACTACACTCTAGTTTAATAATTGCTTCACATCTTAACTGTGTTATATAATTTAAGGCAAGCTGAGGTGGTTATGCTCCTTATTTAACAACAAAAGAATGAATATTCAGGCCAGAAAAATTACTACTCCATCCATCCTTAAATATAAACATTTTTTTATGTTTACACATCGTGATTTTTTTTAAAATATTATAAATATAATCTTTATTTTTTATGACTTGTTTCATCATAAGATATAATTTAAATATGACTTATCTATTTTTATAGTTTTACTTATTTAATAAGATGAATGGTTAAACGTAATGTTTAAAAGTAAAAAATGCTTATAGAACTCTTGATTTTGCAGCATTGGTCTATACTATTGTTAGGGATGTGGGCCGAAAGCTATACAGAATCCTGCCACAAAGCCCCACCCCACTCACGAACCTTCGCCTTAATCATAATCTACAACGTACCTCTATTTATTTCACAGGAAGGAATCAACTACATGGCGGAGCCTCGGCCCGATCAGAGCTGAAGCAGAAACGGACCAGGCAAAGGCCTCTCGAGGTGACCGGAGATCACGCCGGAGTTCGTCGATGCGCTGGAGGTCCCCATCGCCGAAGCTATGAAGCAATGTACATGTGTCTCACTGTCATTCGTGGGGGACACAAATAATTGTAAATGTTAAATGACTGTAATGACCCCCTGATTGTACGGTGATGGGTTATGGTAGTTGAATGGGGGCATTACAAAAATTGTAATGACTACATGTAACGGTCTCTATAAATAGACCCTAGGTGCTCATTGATGTGACACCGGAGGAGCAGTTATTACAAACCATCACTGTTCTCTTGCGCACTTCTTGCTTTCGCTCTCTCTCATACCCTCATGTTCGGACTAAATAGCCTTCAGTTATTTAGCCCATATTATTTGACACCAACCGTGTTCTAAGCACGAAGATAATCCTGACGATACCATCAAGATGAATTAGTCAACGTCTCTATCCAAATGAAGGCTTACCCCAAATCTTCAACCAAAACCAAATCCTCTTCCAGCACTCATCCTCTCAGGCCCTCCTCACCATCACCGAGGCTGCGGAGCACCTAACCTTCCACAATATTCAAAATTCCAACTACAACTAGCCAACATATACACCACCACAGCAGCTCCGATCATAATGGCGGAGGCATCAGCTAAAAAAACAAAGGGAGACGCTCTACATCAGTCACTCTCAGGAAACAGACAAACCGGCATCTAGCAAAGCAAGACCTTGACTTTGACGAAAACCCGTGCTTTGAACAAGACCAGCACCACGGATTTTGTCGCCGTATATACACTGGATTCATCCTTACATCAACCGGAATCTTACTTGGAAGAAGTTGGAACTACACTCTAGTTTATTAATTGCTTCACATCTCAACTGTGTTATATAATTTAAGGCAAACTGAGGTGGCTATGCTCCTTATTTAACAACAAAAGAATGAGTATCCAGGCCAGAAAATTACTATGCCATCCGTCCTAAAATATGATCATTTTTGATATTTAGACATCACGTTTAATTATTCATCTTATCAATACTATAAATGATGAGTTACCTGTAACTTTTATGTCACTCAGAATTATTGTATACCTAGCAATGCTGGGTGTCGATCTTCCTTTCCGACCCGAGATTTGAGAGTAGGTCCACCTGTAGGTGCGTTATAAGGGCAGCGTTACATTAGTTATGAACTAAGTTTTGGAATGTAATGCTCATAAAAATAATTCTTTTCTCACCCACACCGACTCTAGCTTTCGCATGTACCCACAGACCTGAGATAATCTCCTTCCATAGGCACCTGTGACAAATCATTTAATGTATCAGATTTCCTTGCTATGTTTATTTCAAATCGTCTTTCAATCATGGATATTTGGTTGCCTTTTATGTTGTCCATGCCAATCCCTTGGTGGCTATAAGAACCGATTCATGATGCAGAATCAGAAACACGCCTGTTGAGACCTCGATGAGAAGGATAATGCTCTCGAATTCATGGACGTATTCGATTCCTCAAAGTTTTGTTTCTGTGACAATCTTTGATATTGTTTTGTATATGAATTGTCCATTATCTTGGGACACTATTCTTCGGTACTAAGAGCACTTCTATTGGGGACCAGCTGTTACCTGATCGAGGAAGGTATGGTAGCCGTCATGATTCATGTATACCACCTCTGCATCATTTTCCTATTTCTTAACGTGTTTTATTCTTCTGTTTTCTTTCACTCCTATTCCAACTGTAGGTTAAGTATGAATGAATCAAAAAAGGAAACCAAAGTAAAATATTGTGCAGAGTGCATTGTAATTCGCTATATTTTCAGTGTAATGTATGAGAAAATAGTGTTTGGGAAAGGTTTGGACCATGCCTTTGGTTTCAGTTACTGAAAGGTATGGAAACAAAGAGCCTAATGTAATTGATAATTGATTTCAGTTAGTATTGATTTAATCGATCACATATTTTTGATTTCATCGATGAATGTTGCTGTCTCACTTAGAAATCAATTCAATTCCTACAATCTTTCGAGTCTCGTATCGGTCAGTAAATATCGAGTGGTTATCAAGTGAACTAGCTGCGTGATCTGTTTTATGTCACAATTGGCCGAGTGACTAGGAATAGCGCCAAGTCCCAACAAGTCTATAGTAATGACTTATTGATTGAAGCATCACGTCCTTTGTGAACTTGCTGAGTGATCTTTCTGGATGGAACTACTAGCCGAGTACCTGGGAATTGTTCCATCGTCGTGACCTTTGTGATATGTTAAAATTGTGTACCCTGCAATGTTAATTGAGTGATCTATCTTGAGGGAATAATTGGTTGAGTGCCTAGGAATTGTGTTGAGTCCCACCAATTCTATAAATGTATCAGTATATAATGTATGAAAAAATTAGATGAAATTGTATCAGCATATAATGATACTTTATGTTGTTCAGTTTCTGACGAATAATATGGCTTAGTATATGAAGTATAGTGAACAATTTGCCTAGTGCGAGTTAATTGAGCCGGATGCCAAGAACATGAATATGACAAGTTAAATTGCATTTGCAGACGTTTTATGAAGAAGTACCAGTTAATTCAGTCGAATGCCACAAACATTATTGCTTTTCAATATTTCAATACTACGCTCATGAAGAACTTAGCAATACAGTCATCTTGGCAACCTGCCGAGTTACTAAGACAGTTTGGAATGCAGTCGTCATCAACAAAACATAGCAATGCTATTTTCAATACTTGGACAATTTAAATGGGCTCCCATTTTGAGTTACGCGCGCCGATTCATGACAGCCCTCCATGTATCTCCATGTATTACACTGTTGCTTTTTTATTCAAAAGACTTTTCAATACCGTAGATGATATAACACCTGTAATTTAGCGATGGCTGTAAAATAATATTAATTTTTGGTAGCAATCTTTCCCCGGGATATATTTGGTATAGATTGCAAATAAGAGATTCCTTTTTATTGGACATATTGAATGCTATGCCGTCTAGAACATATTTGGTATAGATCAACATTATTTTTGTACAGGAGAAAAACACTAAGTTCATGGACAACATAGCAATGATATCATCTTGGCAAGTTTCTGAGTTAGGTGAAATGGTACAACATAATGTAAATAAAATTATACGTCAATTTTGTTTCACTCGGATATAATTATAATGTGTCATGATTTTATTTATTGATAACGTTGTTAAATGGGCTACGGTCTTGAATTACGTTATGTTCCTAATCTTAGATGCCATAACTTATGTTCACTGACTCATGGCAGGCTTCCATGTTTAGGCTATTTGAGTCAAATTTGCGTTGCACCCATGATAGTAATCCTCATCAATTTCCCTCGAGTATCTGAAGTATAGTGAACTATTTGCCGAGTTATAGTTAATTGAGTCATATGTCAGGAACACGAATATGACAAGTTAATATTTGGCAGCAATCTTTTCCTGAGATATATTTTGTATAGATCTCAAATAAGATATTCCTTTTAGTGGACATATTGAATGCTATGCGTCTTGAATTTCGTTGTTTTTCTAATCGACTGTTTAGAAATCATATTAAAAATAATAGCATTTATTACTTTCCTTCATGACATCATTACTTTCCAAAAAAACATATATGGTACAAAAATTCCATACATGCAAGCTAAATTCAAATGCAACACGCCATAATAAAGATTGCATACTATGTCTGCAAGCCGTATATCTTTTTCCTTTTTCATCGAAACCGGACCTGACGTTGTCTTCCATAGACCGTGATGCAGGCAATATAAACATTTTTTTGACGTTTAGACATCACGTTTGATCATTCATCTAATTTTTTTAAAAGATTATAAATATAATCTTTATTTTTTATGACCTGTTTTATCATAAGATATAATTTAAACATGACTTATCTATTTTTATAGTTTTGATTTTTTAATAAGATGAATGGTCACGTAATGTCTATACTACTTCATTATTCAGGAAAATAAAACAAATCAAAGGTAATAACCGGTCCTAGATATACACATCCTGTTTTGCAAAGCAGTAGCCTGTCGTACCTAGAAGTAATCGAGTACTGCAAAGTGATATTTCGATTGTCCAATATGCAGCCAAATACTACTCCCACCATCTGAAAATACTTGTCCCTTTTATAACATTCTTAAGCTTACCAAAATACGTGTCATTCTCATTTTCCCTTTCTTTCTTCCTAATAAATTTTATATCTATCTTTTTCCTCCCATATTTTTCACATCTCCTTATTTTCCATTACCGGAGCTAAAGTGACAAGTAATTTAGGATCGAGGGAGTATATATACACTCCTTATGGAAAATCATGCCATTAGGAAGTTGTTTGCGATAAAAGAAATCTTGAATACCGTCGGGGTAAAATATCCCAGTACCACGGATCGTTGATTACGTCCAAAAATTCTAGATATGATGGGTTCCCTTTAGCGGTAAATGACTGGGTAACCATACACCTCATACCGGATAAAGGCCCCACCACTCTAGGCTGAAGAGGAGGGGTCATCCACCTAAAATACTAATCCTAGGAGCGATCCACATCGTTGATTTTGTACCACTGCGTTGGACAGGGCGGATAGAACCTCAATACCGATCCGCCTATCCCCTGTCTTACCCCGACCCATGAGGGACCCGGGCATCTAGCCACCCCACCCGGGGGCTTCCATTTACCGAATAAGCAAGACCAGCACCGTGGCCTCGGGGGATGGAAGCACCCATTACCCGAAGAAGATAAGGCACGGCCGCAGAAGCCCGCGCACCTGACAGCATATCCACGAGTATAGGAACCCTTCCCATCACTGTCTGTAATGGTAGCTCGACCAGGGATATGCGCATACACGCTGTAACAATTCCAACGTAAGGTAAACATACCCTGGTAAAAAGTCATATGCTCTATGTAAAAATCTATGATACATGTAACCAGGCAGTCAACACCTCCACAAGTATCCAAGGCCAGAGGTTGCGTATCCCCCAGTAAAGTGCCACTGCCCACTCTTGTGCGATGGCACAAAGCGGCGCCTGGCAGGAAACCCAGTCTTGCGCGATGGGACAGGTTGGAGTGGGGGGCAAGCCAGCCCGTCCATATCAACCCTCACGAAGACTTAGCAACTAAGCAAGGCTGGTCCCACAAGGCAGCGACCCTAAGAACCTTCTCGAGCATTGTCCACCTCAACACCAGGAACTCTCCGAAATAAACAAGAATGTCATAGAAGCCCCAACTGATTTCAACGAACCGATCTTCTCTGCTTGGGGCCTCTTTAGCCATGTAACTTACTCCTGATATAAATGTATTAGGTTCATAGTTATCCGATCATTTTCCAGTCTATAAAAGCCCCCTACCCTTCAGGCAGGGGACAAAAGAACATTTCCCCCTTCACTTAGTGAACTTCTCGAGTGCTCTGCTCAAGCCCATTGTAACCACTGTTCATCTTCAATATCAAACCCTGGATGTAGAGCTATTACCTTCTAGGAGGGGCCTGAACCAAGATAAACTATAGGGTGCTTTGTAGTTTGCAAGACCACCTCGAAACATGAACACGCGATCTTGACCACCATGTATCTTGCCGGTGCAAAAAACACCGGTAGTTGGCACCCCAGGAAGGGGGATTTGCAGTGTGCTTTTCCTCTAGATGTTCCGATGGTTTCTTCATCTATGCAAACCCACCGTTGCCACCGATGACACACGTTTTTGTTTAGCATCAAGCTTGCTCAAGACATTGACTACCCACTCCGAAGACCTTGAGATCATCACCCACCGCTCCATCAACTTGAGTCTGTCACCAGAAGGGGCTGACTCCGGTGCTGTATTCAGGGCCATGACCCATAGCGGGTCACCGTCAATGCATACCATCATTGAGAAATCGCCCAGTGAGGATGATTCGGTCTCGAGCGAGGGGGAGAGCTTCGTTTCCCCTCTCCCGAGGGCGTGCAACACGGTGATGTCCGCCACCCCCATCACGACTACACTGCCGCTGAAGGAGACCCCGATGTTTTAGACTGCACCAACGAGGTCACAGCAGACCACTACATCAACACCCCTCCTCGAGCGACTGGTGACTCATCCAGAGGAACGATGACGCGCCTTGTAGGACGGCATCGAGACAAGCTCACCGATGAGTGGGCGACTGCTGAGGCCATGCTGGCTGACCTGCTCCAACGCGAATTGGCACTTGAGGCAGGCCAGACTGCGGCGATGGAGCAGGCTGAGCGGAAGCTCCCCGCCTTTACCAAAGCCATCCAGAGCGTGGCCATGGTGGCCACACTCTTGGACACATTGCCAGTACTCTCTACCAATCAGGTGGGTGAGATGTACCAGCATCTGAAGAGCATTCTCGGCATCGCCACTGCGCAACAGGCTTAGAGTTCCCTGCAGCATTGGGTCAAGGCCTCTGTTTTGCCCCCGCCTATCCCAAGGGCGTGGGATAGAGGGCCGCCCAAGGGGCTCTGGACACGGGAACGACTTCCTCACCAACCAAGTGCTCGATCGAAACCTCAGGTAAACCGACGACACCACCTAGGGGACGACATCGCATAGTCCCACCAATGTGCGAAAACCTGTACCA
>VSTD030002962.1:0-11327 GCA_008808055.3 Sporobolus alterniflorus
ACCCTGGGAGCTATTTGCACCGGGCTGCCTTTTGTATTGAGTTGGACCATGCTTTGCGGTACAAAAGGAACAATTACATTTGCACAATGAAATCCAGTATTGCATTGGCAAGTTCATATGTTCAAAATCAAATACTATCGAGAATGCATGGTTTGAAATAGGCACAAGCAAGGAAGAAACCGTGCCAGTCATTATACAGCTTGTTATTGTGCAATAGAGAAACCAAAGGTTATGACCAATCACAGTTATGACAAACAAGGCACTAGAACAAAAACGGGATGCCAATGTTCATTGTTCTGTAAAAAAAATAAGAAAGAAAGAAAGATTAAAGGCGAAAAATACTGACTCGTTTTGGGGCCAGCGGGATGGTTCCAAAAGGCCTGAAGCTTTGTAGCAGCCATTTAGACGTTCGGGTGATCTTTAAATTCTTCTGCAGTGTCCCCTTACAAGCAGTAAAACGAACAGTGTCAATATACCAGGAATGTTTCCGGGAAGCAGATATGTCACCAGAGGACCCATATTAAAATACACAGGTCGAAGCAAAAACGCGCCCAGAACACTTGTACAACTGTTTGCAGTCAATAAGATAAATAAACTATCGGTATAAGGATGTCAGATCGTGTATTATACATTGCATTCCAACATCCTAAATTTGAATCATCCATGTCGAAAACGTTCACCTCAAGTAAGGCACCTAATTCCTAGGCAGAGTCCCAGGTGGCTCCTCTCACAATTCTGTAACAAGGTTGGTTTCCAGAGCAACAACAGAGCGCGGATTCAACAAGCAAAGCAACCCTGCCTGAGAACCAGAGGTAGCATTGGATAACGGATCTAGCAAGTCGGCAGGAGTCATTCCCGATTCATCTCGCCACGCCACGTGCCCACCGAACTCGAGGCCGAAGCTCCCCCGCCACGGTAATCCAAACAACCAGCCTAGGGACGAAAACGCGGCTAAGGAGAGAAGAGGGTCACTCCCCTTACCTCCCGACGGCGGCTTCGTCGACGGAGCGGCGGCGCCGGTCGGGTCGGGTCGGGTCTGTCCCTCTCCCTCGAGGAATTAAAGTATGGTTCTTTCCGCTGGGTTTTTAGTTCCGGGGAGTTGGTGCTGGTGGAGTCCACACACCGGAGATTCTCCCTCGTGTTTCTTGGGCCAACTGTTGGGGATCACCAAAGGGATGTTTTTTCCCGAGTTAAGTAAAAAGAGAGAGAGAGGAAATCTTGGCTGCTTGCTCCTGTTTTGGTGCACCGCTACGCTCTGTATCACTCAATCGCCCCTATTCGACTCGCTGTTTTTCTGATCGCTCGCTGCTGCGCTACTTCATGATCTGCCTTATTTATAGATCGCAAGTGGTACAAGTCATGCAATTATCAATATCTTCTTACTTGTTTTTTTAGTTTCAATTGTTAGCCGGCATAATTCATTATAAGAAGGAATAGAGTTTTTACACTGTATAAGATGTGCAGAACAACATAACACCGGTTTAGGAGCATAGGCTAAACCGGTGTGACCTGAAACCGATTACTCACTAATATACAACCCAACTAAAGTCATGAGCTTTCTTGCTCCTGATTGAATCCAAAGCCTTACTTCATCCTTGATTTCTGACACTAGGCGAGATGCTTGCTTCTCTATTCCCTCAAAGATTCCTGAGTCCCTTTCATGCCATATAGTCCAACAAACAAGGATGACCAAGGATCGAATACCTTTGCCTTAACTGGACGCGAAGAAGCCGATAGATCATTGTACCATACTGTCAACTCTGCATCTGGTTACCATTGTTGATGGTGCAGACTCGAAGAAGCGATCCAGTTGCTGATTTCAGTCCAAACTTGGCGCGCTATGGGGCATTCTTTGAACAAGTGGGCAGCGGTTTCCAGGTTACCAACACAAAAAGGGCAAAAATACTGATTAGTTCACTCCCTCGTTAGTAACCTATCCACTATCCAAACACGGTTTTGTAGTAGCAGCCATATGAAAATCTTGCAACAAGACAATGCCATCAAACTTGCCATATGCCCACCCGGAATGAGGAGTCCATGCTGCCATCAAACTGCATGTTGTAAGCTGACTTATCAGAGTAAATTTCATTGGCAGTTCTAGTCCAAACAATGTCATCTTCAGTTTGATCAGCTAGGTTGAAGGAAGAAGCAGTGACCAGTTGCCAAAGCCTGACATAGTCCAGAAATAGAGGCTTTGTGATGTTGTGCAGAACATCCCGGATCCAATTGTCATATATCATCGCATCCGTCACCGGTCTTTTTTTCTTTTGTTGTGCTTGAAAAGAGTTGGGAACGTGGTTGCTGGTGGACACCCATCCAATCAACTGGATGTCCAGAACTTTGCCTTGCGCCCGTTCTGAACCGTCACCCTAGTCACCGCCGCAAACAGAGCCTTGTCCACTCTGTCAATCAGCAGCTCCGTATAGCACCATGGTTTGTCTGCTGTCTTCCATTGAAACCAGAGCCACCGCTCTCTGCTTACTTATGCCTTCAACGAAAAAAAGCTTAATAAGACCGACTCCAACAAAGTCACATGTTTTGAAGGGGCAAAACGCTGTTTGCACTTGCATATCCTCTTGTACAGTAGCCAACTCCAACAACACAACCCATTCACAAACGCATAATGGACTCCACGGCTACGAGTGACCTCCACGATGGCGGACGGCCGCCACCGTCATGGCGCTCATCTCAGCCGCCACGCTCGACGTCATGCACACCGTCGCAGACCTGGCCCTCCGCAAGCTCTCACCTCCATTGATAGACCAACAGCGGGCTCCACGTGATGGCAACCCAGGAAGATGTTGCTTGTTGTTGGGGCTGATGTGCCCAAAGTTCCACATGATGGTGCTTGCCGTTGGGGCTGATGTGCCTGTGGGTCACCGGAAACTGGTTGCCAACGATGAGATGCAGCCGGCTGGGGAAACAGCGATGGGAAAAAATGGTGGCTGCGCACACCTGATTGGAAAACAAAAGAAATAAAGTGTCAGAGGGGCTCAATGAAGCGTAGGCACCCAAAGTGCAAGCTTCAAACCAAAAGCACTGATCGGAGTGATCCAATTTTGAAGAATTGTGGCGGCGGCTTGATTGTCGGCGGCTCAAAATAGAAGGCCGGACAAGGTGCTCACAGAGAGCTGCAGGTAAGTGTGCCATGTCGGTTTTGTGGGTTCTGTAAAGCTGAGAGAGCGGAGAAAAAAGAATAGAGATTGAGAGTTCGACGCATTGAGGAAAAAGAACGAGGTGCGAGATGAGCCCTCAAGCGGGCGGACGGCCATGGCGGCATCGGACAGGGCATAGGCTACAACCTTGGCGGGTGGGCGGATTTGGGAGTGGTTGGGAGTTACACATTTTTGCGTCAGCGTCCGATGAGAGAGACAATGTATTTTTGGCCCTCTCTCCTCCGAGGCAAAAAGCGTCACATGTCCGTCACATGTTTGCCTCTCCTGGTAGACACCCTCTTGTGATGCACAATGACACCCTGAGACACATTTTTGCAGATGGTTACCCTTGTTGGAGTTAGTCTAAGTGTGTTTGGAGACCATGATCACCAAATGCCCTAGCAACCGCCAATTGGCCATTTACCCCGAGAGGAACAACACCTACCAGAGAAAGGAAAATGTATTCAGGCAAATTTACTTCAAGACTATTTTCCCTCTAAATCGGAGCTTCAACGGATGGTAGAATGGGGGGTGGTCCATACCAAATTTCAGTGTGCTAAGATTAAGATCGAAGATAGGATGGTGGACAATGAAGTGAAATTTGTGTTGCCTAAGGTGTGGATTTAATTCATGGGTCTACCATCTCATCTTCAGGACTTTCTTATCATTTGGGTGGTAGGGGCAATCATGGGAGTCACTCAGGATGTGGATATGGAGTTCACAAGGAAGCATGGGATTAGCCGGATACAGGTGTTGGTGATTGTAATAACCCTAGTGTTACTGTACTGGCTATAATATATCTACAATGTTTTCTATAGTAGAAACATAATTTAAGTTGGATTCAATTTCGAGTTTAACTCTTTTTGGATTTTCCTTACTTAAGTCCGAATTGTCACCTGTAAAGGAACTTCAAAATTTTTAATACAGGTGAGTCAGTCTAATTTCATAGTATTGAAGATCATGTCAAGAAAGATTTTTGGTGAATTTATAGATTTTTTTTCAAAAGGTTTGAACTCCTTTAAAATTCAAACTAAATTCAATTTAGTGTTGTTACCTGAATTTTTTTAGTTAAAATTCTGTTGGGAATTTGAACTTATCCCCAAAAGGAAAGATGTTAATTTTGAGTTTATCTACCACTTGGCCAAGTTTGGAATTTTTTGGAGAGTTGGAAGTGCAGCGTTTGTATTTTTCAATTCGGAGCAACTTTGAATATTGGAAAAAGAGTTAAATCATGGATTTGGGCCCGGCTCATTGGAGCAGCTCGTTTTGCCAGCCACGAGCCCACCCGGCCGAGGCGCCCATGAACCCAGCACATCGCGCACGCGCACCACACCAGCGAGCCGGTCGCCATGTCGTCGCCGGACCACCCTCCGACCGTGTCGCACACCATTTCCCGACCCCACCCACCTTTTCACTGCTGCCCATGTGCGCCGCTGCTTGCCCATATCCTCTGCAGCAACCCATCGCTGCTTGCCCTCACTTATCTTCTCCTTCTATCGAAGCCAGCTCGAGCGCCCACTGACGTCGCTGCTCTGCGCCGCCACCAAGCGCTGTGCCAAGGAGCCAATGGCTGTCGCCTCGGTGTGCCCTGCGTCGCCGCCGAGTTGGTGTGCCGTCCCTGAGGAGAGTCGACGGCCGGCACGCCCCCTGTGAGCTCCCCACTGTCCGCCTTCCATCGCCGCGGGGTTGCCTCACCGACGACCACCGCACCCGGCCACGGACCCGAGCTCGTTCCACCTCCCCGAGCACGCCCTCGACACCACGCGCCTCTATGACCCCTTCGACGGCTTCCCCGGCTGCAACTCGAGCTGGCTGCCGTCTTCCTCTTCAGCCGCGAGCGCCTCCCATCGCCGAGCTGCTCTGGCCGTCATCCAGCCCCACCATCGCCACCACGAGACTCCCACCAGTGCCACGATGCTCGCCAACCTCTACATCAACGTTGGCGGCCCGTGGTCCGACCCCCCACTGGTGACCCCTTCTTCAAGCCGTTGCCACCGCTATCTACTCGATTCCGGTGAGGCCCTCCCTTTTTTCACTTCCCAAACGAGTTCCCTACCCCACGGTGAACCTCCTCGACCACTCCCCCACCCGATTTCGGCGCCGGCTTGCCGAAATCCATCGACCGCGTCGGCAGCCGCTAGGGTGTTCCTGCTCCCCTGTTTTGGGGTAAATGGGCCACCAGCCCAGGAGTGGACGGCCCATTGGATGGGCCAGGCTAGAAGCCATATCGGGTTGTGTCCCAGGTGCAACAGTGCCCCCTCTGAATTTCCTTTTGGTTTATTTTGAATAATTTCAATTGTGGTTCAAACCTTCTAAAATTTGTAGGAACTCAAATAAATTTGATAAAAATATAAATTGAATTCCCTTATTTGAATTCAAATATATAATCTATAGGATAAAAATATAAAATAAATTAATTCCCTTAATAATTATGAAACCTTAATAATTAGCTTTTAATTTATAATTAATTATCTAGAACTCCAAAATTTATGAGTTTTGAACCCAAGTTCAATCTAATCCATCCCATCATAGGAAAATGTTTTCATCCCCTGATCATGAAGTTTTGCTATGTTCTTGGCATTATTTCACCTAAAATTGGTTAAACCTTAAGTCATTAAGGTGATGACCTTGGGTCATGTTAAGGAATTTCCATAAACCCTTTTTAGAGCCAATCTAATCTAAGAGAACACCCTCATGCCTTTCCCTCACCATCATAGCAAGTATGATTTCATAAACTATTTGTGATCTCGTGCTTTGCTATGGTACTTGATTATCCTTCTTTTTGATGATTAGCCCTAGTGATCGAATCGAAGGGCTTAGGTTTAAATAATCAAGTTTGCCTTAATGTCATGATCATGATCTAAACCCTGTGTAAACCACTCAAGTCATGTCATTAGTGGATCTTAAAGCTTTTTCCATTTGCCCCTGTCCCATTTTCCCGCTAAACACCTAGGTCATGAAGCTTAAGAAGGCAAGTCCTTTAAGTTAAAGTAGTTAATTCTTTTAATCTCTAATGCCTAAATGCCGTGTCGAGCTACCCCTCCTTGTCGTAACCTCGTTGTTTAATCTTTATGTCATGCATTGCATTCCATTCTAGGTTTTGGCGACAGCATCGATCGAGAAAGGCCAAGTTGGAGCTTTGGGGTCAACATTCGTGAAGCTCAAGAAACTAACTCTTTTCCATTCTTAAGCAAAGGCAAGCACCGGTGCATACCACTCCCTCTAGGGATTTTACTTTATAATTGTCATTATGTTATACTGATTGTGTATTTACATTTCAGGAGTGTATTGAAACCCTAGAATGCATTATACTCTTCCTATATCACCTTGATCCTATCGTGGTGAAATTATGTTAGTAGTGCTATGCTTAGCGGATAGAACTTCGATAGAAGTCGAGTGGCAGGTTCCACTTGTGAGATTTATGGCTTTTTATACCCTAGTTCGAGATTGGAATGTTGAGAACTTGAATAGTTGATAGAATGGTTTAATATGATGCCGGGCGGGACAATTAGGGAAAAATGGAGAATACTGGATGGGAAGGAGGATGAGTGGTCTGATATGAAATTTGAAACTCCAAGGTGGTAGCCCCCGCCTGTGTCGATTAAGGCCCATGTGGGGTGGGTTTGAATGAACACGCACTTGATTATGTACTGACGCATAAAGGACATGGAATCTCCAAACTGAGTAGCGTTGTGAGTCACTGAGATGGAAGCTATCCTACCATACCTAACAGGTGTATAATGGGATAATGCATGGGCCACCCACGGTGTGTCCACCGAGGCATACACATGGAAGACGTGCACTGGGTGAGGTGGGGCCCTGATCGTCTTCTTGACCGCGTGGTGAATTGTTGCCACTCGTGGTGCCCACTTAGCCCGCACGTGTCGTGTTGTCAGGTTTATACCTTTGCAAGGTTGACTATTGATTCTAATCTCCACGACACCCTCAGATATGGGTGATGGCTTGTTCGCCACATCTAAACGTAGTAATTCTAGTTTCATAATGTTATACTTGGTTCTTGAGATGGATATTGACTACTTGGTAGTCGACGAGATGTTAATATATCAAAATTATTTGATTACACTTGCATGCTTAGAATAGGATGTAAACCTATGATGCTAATTACTTAAACTTGGCTAATAACATGCTTAAAAGTATTTAAAGTTAGTTGTAGTAGGCTCATGTATCCTTTACCACTTGAATTCTTTGCATGTCTAGAAGTCTAACCGCTTTGTCACAACAGGTCAGTCTAACTGAGCGTAGTTGCTTAAGTTTTGCTTTGTAATTTTTTGTATGCATGTTCTCCTTCTCTTCTTTTTGGCGATGCCGATGATGACTGTCAGTGGAAACTTCATATTTCTTAGAACTGGATTCCGTACTGGAGCCCATCGCAGGCGTAGAGTTACTGAAGGAGGTCTTCACCTCTAGGGCGATGTGAATGCACTTGATTATCGAGTAAAACGATTCCACAAACTTGTTCTATCTTTTGAAGCATCTTCTGCTTCTCATTCTTATAATCTTTAAACTAAAATGTAATAACTTAATTTTCAATGAAATTATGGTTTTGAATGCTTTGTACGGCTGTTCACCCCATCTGGATCCTAGAAGACGGACTCCTCATTTCTGAGGTGGTTCTGTCACAGTGATGAACTCTAATCTTATCCCAAACTCGGTTAATATAGTGATTGGTGACAGTTTGTATGAATTGAAGTTCAGGGTTGAAATGAATGCAGAGGCAAGGGCTCGCCCTCTAATGGAGATAGATCAGGGCCATGAGGTGTCTCTGGTAATGGGAGACAAGATGAGGCTTCGGGCAAGAATAAGCAATTGCTTTTGGGGCCTAACTTTGATTCGGGTGAGGCTACTGGTAGCGGTTGCATGAAGAGCCAGGGGTCCGATCTTGGTTCAACGAAGTCGCTTCCTTTATTTTTTATTTAAGCGTCTACGGAAGTGCAGGGTGGAGTTGTTGGGGATGTGCATGTTTTGAATTGTTAGGGAGATGGTAGTTGTGGTAGTGAGCCTGGCGTGCTGGTGACTGGGCGCGAAGGGGTTGCTCCTGATCGGCAATTGACAACACATTTGTCGTATGATGTGCTGGAGGCTGCTTGCAGTGGGGATGCTCCTACTCGACAAATGTCAGTACCCATGCAGGAGGTAGAGGTGGTGGAAAAATCTTTGGAGGATGGTCTGGGTGATGAGTCCTCTCAAGCTGATTCAATGGATACCACATAATTAGAGATGGCTTTGGAAGAATGGGGGAGGATGAGGAGAACAACAAGCTTCCTTCAGACGAGGAGATGGCAGCCATTCCTGAGGCATCATCTGAGCTTTTAGCTGCTAGACGGAGCAAGCGTCGGGTGGGGAAGGTCGATGAGGAGGTGGGTGTCACTGCCGAATGCCGCAAAGCGTTAAGGAATGAAGGTAATTCTGGTGAGCACACTCCTACTTCTCCTAATTCAGTGGTAATTTCTAATTTAAATGCCGTAGGAATTTGCTTAGGAGATGACGATATTAGTGTTGGCAAATCCTTGTTGAACATTAAAGAAAAGGCGGTGAGTAGTTTGTAGGAGCATGGTCCTATTAGTTTGAAGGAGAAAGTTTTAGAAAAAAAGGAGAAAGAGTTGTTAGAGGAAGGGGAATTAGAGAAGTTTTTTCTTAAGAATATTTGTAGTGAAATAATAGAGGAGGTTATGGATCTTGGGAGTGACTACGATGTTGTATTTCCTAGAGGCCATAAGAAAAAGAAAAGTGTTAGGAAAGGGTAGAATCATAAACAATATTTTAAGTATAGATGAGAGGTGTTTTTTGGAACAGTATTGGCTTCAAAGACCCCAAGAAGTATCATTTCATTTTTTGACCTTACTAGAGAGCAAGAGCTATGTTTCATTGCTATTTCAGAAACAGTGAGGAAATGTTTCCAAGATTCAATTTTTAAGAATTTGTGTGGGGGGAGGAATTTTCTTTGGCATTGCAAGGAACCGAAGGAGAGGTCGGGTGGTATTTTGTTAGGAATTGATTTAGATACTTCTGACATTGGTGCTATTGACGAGGGTGAATTCTATGTAAAGTTCCATTTGTGCAACAAAGATTGTGGCTTCAAATGGGTTTTAGTAGCAATTTACGGTTCGGCACAAGCAGGTCTAAAAGAACAGTTCCTAACTGAGTTGGTCCACCTTGGTAGCCATGAACAACTACCTATTCTTATTTGGGGGGGGGTTTAATATGATGAGAAAACCTAGTGAAAAGAATAAAGATAGTTTTGAGCATCAGTGGCCTTTTCTCTTTAATAGTGTAATCGATGGGCTTAATCTTCATGAGCTCGAGATGTCGGACATGAGGTTCACCTGGGCAAACTCGATGCCTAACCCCACATATGAGAAGCTTGATAGAATTTTGGTGTTTACTGAATGGGAGCAAAAGTTTTTGCTTGCGAAAGTTATGGCTTTATCTAGAGATATATCTGACCACACTCCTTTACTCTTAGATACTGGTCGGGCACCATCAAATGGTAGCCAACCCTTATTCAAATTTGAGTTGGGCTGCTTACTACATGATGGATTTAACGACATGGTTAGGGAGATATGGAAGAGTGTGTTTGAGGAAGTTGATTGCATGAGGCATTGGCAGGCAAAGATAAGGAGACTTAGAGAACACCTGAGAGGTTGGGCAAAAAACGTTAGTGGGGCAAACAAGAAGGCAAAAAAAGGAGCTCCTTGACAAACTTGATATGTTGGACAAAAAGGCAGAGGTGAGTTTGTTATCCGCTCAAGAAGCGGACTTAAAACAATGCTTGAACAACCGTCTGAGTCAACTATTAAGGGAAGAGGAGCTCAAGTGGTACCAGCGATCTAAAGCGAAGCACCTATTGGAGGGTGACATGAATACTAAGTACTTCCAGCTATTAGTTAATGGAAGACATAGGAAAACACATATCTTTCAGCTTCAGGATGGTAGTCAGAATATTTATGGGGACTCAGAATTAAAGAAATACATTACCACTTACTATAAAGGTTTGTTCAGACTGCCAGAGGAGACTGCGATCAAGATGGATGAGACGCGTAGGGAGGATATTCCCTAGGTGACCGAGGAGGAAAATAGGGTGCTGGTGGAGAACTTTTCAGAGGCGGAGGTGAAGCATGCGTTGTTCCCGATGGAACATAACAAATCACCAGGTCCGGATGGGTTTCCAGCAGAATTTTATCAAGTCTTTTATGATGTAATTAAGGGTGACTTGATGGCTCTATTTCAGGAGTTTCATTAGGGTTCTGTACCTTTATTTAGTCTCAACTTCGGCACTATTATTTTGTTACCTAAGTGCACTAAAGATTTAAAGATTCAACAATACAGACCCATTTATCTCCTTAATGTGAGCTTCAAGATTTTCACTAAAGTGTTGACTAATTGGCTCACATCGGTTGCCCATATGGTGATACATCTGACACAAATGGCATTCCTGCCGGGTAGGAACATTATGGAGGGGGTCATTGTTCTGCATGAGATGATTCATGAGTTACATAGGAAGAAACAGAATGGGGTAATTTTCAAGATTGATTTTTGAAAAGGCTAACGACAAGGTGAAATGACCATTTGTGAGAAAGGTCTTTGAAATGAAAGGCTTTTGTAGTAAGTGGTGTAATTGGATAGATGCGATAATAGAGGGAGGTCATGTGGGAATTAAAATCAATGACCAAGTGGGTCAGAATTTCCAAAAAAGGTGCCTTTGACAAGGCGATTTGTCCCCATTGTTATTTAATATAGTGGTGGATATGTTGGCCATTTTTATTAACAGGGCTAAGAGTGAAGGGCATATTAATGGAATGGTGCCTAATCTAGTTGATGATGGGTTATCCATTCTTCAATATGCCGATGACACTATTATCTTTCTAGGCCATGACTTGGAGAGGGCTAAAAACTTGAAGCTACTTTTATGTGCTTTTGAGTAGCTCTAGGGGCTGAAAATTAATTTCCATAAAAGCAACATATTCTGTTTCGGGTTGCCTCATGAGGAGCAGGAGGAGTATTCCAGAATTTTTGGATGCCAATGTGGGACATATCCATTCAAGTACCTCAGAATCCCTATGCATCATAAGAAACATTGAAATAATGATTGGAAAAATATAGAGCAGGGGATAGAGAAAAAAACCTACTAATGTTCATGCTCAGTCCTAGATC
>VSTD030002963.1:0-11327 GCA_008808055.3 Sporobolus alterniflorus
TTGCAGACAGGAAACGATCTTCGTGATCAGGCTGATCTTGCATCAACAAGGTTGGTAACCATAGGGAGTTGGTTCAGTGATTGCATTGGCGCTTTGGGCTCGCTCATCGTAGTTGGATCGTGAGGGTCATCTTCCACCAAGTTGAATTATCCCCACTCACCGAAAGATCGAGCACTCCGCCTCTATCATTACGTGCAACATGTGTTTTTGCATCCTGTGGGATCGGTGGGTCACGTAGTGCATTCCGATGTATCTGGGGTGTGAAACGTCAATGCACTATTTTTTATGCTCGGGTGGCCTGTTGCAGTTTCCATAAAAAGCGCGTTGGGACACGTTATGCCGAACTTTTATTTTTGCATCCGGTGGGATCTGCGGGTAACATAGTGCATTCCGGTGTGTCCGGGTCATGAAATATTGACGCACTATTTTTCATGCTCAGGTGGGACCGGTACGGATTCCACAATAAGTGCGTTAGGACACCTTCCGCTGAACTTGTGTTTTGCATCCGGTGGGATCTGCGAGTTACGTAGTGCTTTTCAGAGCGTCCGGGGCACAAAATGTTGATGCACTATTTTCATGCTCGGGTGTGACCAGTGTGGTTTCAACAAAAAGCGCTTCGGGACATGTTATACTGAATTTGTGTTTTTGCATCTGGTGGGATCGGTGGGTCACGTAGTGCATTCCTATGCCTGAGGGGGTGCAAAACATCCATGCACTATTCTCATGCTCGGGTGAGACCCTTACATATTCCACAAAAAGCGCACCTGGACACGTTACACCGAACTTGTATTTTTTTATCGGTGGGATCTGTGTGTCACGTAGTGCATTCTGATGCGTCTGGGGCGTGAAACGTTGACACATTGTTTGACATTCTCAGGTGGGACTGGTATGGATTAAACAAAATGTGTGTCAGGACATGTAACACTGAGCTTGTGTTTTTACATCCAGTGGGATCTGCGAGTTACGTATTGCATTCCGGTGCGTCCGTGGCGCAAAACATCGACGCACTATTTTTCATGCTCGGGTGGGACCGGTATGGTTTTCATAAAAAGCACCAGGACACGTTGCGCCGAACATCAATTTTTCCATCCGGTGGGATATGCGGGTTACGTAGTGCATTTTGGTGCGTCCGGGGCGTGAAACATTGACGCGTTATTTTTCATGCTCAGGTGGGACCGATATGGATTCCACAAAAAGCACGTCGGGACACATTACACTGAGTTTCCATTTTTGCATCAGGTGGGATATGTGGGCCACGTAGTGCAATCCTAAGCTTTCGGGCGCGAAACATCGACACATAATTTTTCATGCTCAGGTGGGACCGGTACAGATTCCATAATAAGTGCATTGGGACACGTTCCGCTGAACTTGTATTTTTGCATCCGGTGGGATCTGCATGTCAGTAGTGCATTCCTGAGCTTCCGAGGCGTGAAACATCGACGCACTATTTTCAATGCTCGGGTGGGACCGGTACGGATTCCACAAAAAGCACGCCGGGACACGTTACGCCAAACTTGTATTTTTGTATCCGGCGGGATCTGCGGGTCACATAACGCATTCCCATGTGGTGGGGCATGAAACACCGACACACTATTTTTCATGCTCGGGGGGGGGGGGTGCAGTTTCCATAAAAAAGCACGCCGGTGCACATTACGCGGAACCTGCGTTTTTGCATCCGGTGGGATCTGTGGGTCACGTAGTGCATTCTGATGCATCTGCGGCGTGAAACGTTGTTGCAATATTTTTAATGCTCGGGGGGGACTAGTACGGTTTCTAAAAAAAGCACGCCGGGACACATTATGCCGAACTTCAGTTTTTGCATCTGGTGGGACATGTTGGTTACGTAGTGCATTCCAGTGCGTCCGGGACGCAAAACGCCGTTGAACTATTTTTCTTGCTCAGGTGGGGCCAGTATGGATTACACAAAAATCATGTCAGGACACATTACGTCGAACTTGTGTTTTGCATCTGATGTGATCTGCAGGGTCACGTAGTGCATACCTGAGCTTGCGGGGCGCGAAATATCGACGCACTATTTTTACTGCTCGGGTGGGACCGATACGGATTCTACAAAAAGCGTGCCTAGACACGTTACACTGAACTTGTATTTTTGTATCCTTCACGTCGACACACTACTTGTCATTCTTGGGTGGGACTGGTATGGATTCCACAAAATGCGTGTCGGGACACATAACGCCGAGCATGTGTTTTTACATCCAGTGGGATCTACGAGTTACGTATTGCATTCCGGTGTGTCCATGGCATGAAACGTCGATGCACTATTTTTCATGCTCGGGTGGGACCGGTATGGTTTTCATAAAAACAGCTCCAGGACACGTTACGCCAAACATCAATTTTGGCATCCCGTGGGATCTGCGGGTTACCTAGTGGATTTCGGTGCGTCCGGGGCGTGAAACATTGATGCATTATTTTTCATGCTCGAGTGCGACCGATATGGATTCCACAAAAGGCACGTCGGGACACATTACATCGAGCTTCCGTTTTTGCATCCGATAGGATCTGCTAGTCACGTACTGCATTCTGATGCGTCTGGGGTGTGAAACATCGACGCACTATTTTTCATGCTCGAGTGGGCCCGGTGTTGTTTTTTTAAAAAGCGCGGTGGGACACATTATGACAAACTTGTGTTTTTGCCTCCACTGAGATTTGTAGGTCCTGTATTGCATTCTGGTGCGTCCGGGGTGTCAAACGTCAATGCACTATTGTTCATGCTCGGGTGGGCTGGGTGCGGTTTGCATAAAAAGAGCGGCGGGATACGCTACGCCGAACTTGTATTTTAGCATCCGTTGGGATCTTTGGGACACATAGTGCATTCCGGTGTGTCCGGGGTGTGAAACGATGACGCACTATTTTTCATGTTCAGGTGGGCTCGTTGCGGTTTCCACAAAAAGCATGTTGGGACACGTTACGCTGAACTTGTATTTTTGTGTCCAGTGTGATTTGCGTTTCACGTTGCATTCCAGTGTGTCTGGGGTGCAAACTGTCGGGTGGGACAGGTACAGATTCCACAAAAAAGTGTCGGGACACATTACACCAAATTTGTGTTTTTGCATCCGGTGGGATCTGTGGGTCACACAGTGCATTCTGGTGCGTCAAAGGTCTTTGCACTATTTTCATGCTTGGGTAGGATCCGCTTGGGTTCCACAAAAAGTGCGTCAGGACACATTACGCTGAACTTGTTTCTTTGCATTGGGTGGGATCAGCGGGTCATGTAGTGCCATCCAGTGCGTCCATTGGGCCAAACATCAATGCACTATTTCTCATGCTTGGGTAGGACCGGTTTGGGTTCTATAAAAAGCGCGTCGGGACACGTTATGCTAAACTTGTGTTTTTGCATCCATTGGGCTCTGCGGGTCACATGGTGCATATTCGGTACGTCCGGGGCACCAACCATCGATGCACTATTTTTCTTGCTTGCATGGGATCGATACGGTTTCCATAAAAAGCACGTTGGGACACGTTACACCGAACTTTGATTTTTGCATCCAGTGGGATTTGTTGGTCATGTAGTGCATTCCGGTGCGTCTACGGCGCGAAACATCGATGCACTATTTTTCATGCTCGGATTGGCCTGGTGCAGTTTGCATAAAAAGCGCATTGGGACACGTTATGCCGAACCTGTGTTTTCCATCCGGTGGGATCTACGGGTCATGTAGTGCATTTCGGTTCATCCGGGGCGTGAAATGTCGACGCACTATCTTTCATGCTCGGGTGGGACCGGTGCAGTTTCCACAAAAAATGTATCGGGACACGTTACATCGAACTTGTATTTTTGCATTTGTTGGGATCTGTGGGCACATAGTGCATTCTGGTGTGTTCGAGCGCCATACGTCGACGCACTATTTTTCGTGCTCGGGCAGGACCGGTATGGATTCAACAAAAGGCGCGCCGGGACATGTTACGCCAAACTTGTGTTTTTGCATCAGGTGTGATTTGCGGGTCACGTAGTGGATTCTAGTGCATCCGGTGCGCTAAATGTCGATGCACTATTTTTCAAGCTTGGGTAGGACCAGTTCGGGTTCCACAAAAAGCGCACCGGGACACATTATGCCAAACATGTATTTTTGCATGCAGTGGGATCTACGGGTCACGTAGCGCATTTCGGTCGTCCGGGGTGCGAAACGTCTATGCACTATTTTTCATGCTTGGGTGGGATCAGTACGGTTCCCATAAAAATACATCGGGACACGTTACGCCAAATTTGTGTTTTTGCATCCGTTGGGATCGCTCGGGTGAGACCGGTACGAATTCCACAAAAAGTGCGTCAGGACACGTTATGCCGAACTTGTGTTTTTGCATCTGGTGGGGTCTGTTGACCATGTAGTGCATTTCGATGCGTCTGGAGCATGAAACATCGATGAACTATTTTTCATGCTCGGGTGGGCCTGGTGTGGTTTAAATAAAAGCACGTCAGGATATGTTACGTCAAACGTTTCTTTTTGCATCAGGTGGTACCCGTGGGTCACATAGTTGCATTCTGATGCATCCTGGGTGCAAAATATTAACGCACTATCTTTCATGCTTGGGTGGGACGAAACAGATTCCACAAAAAGCGTGTCGAGGCACATTACGCTGAACATGTATTTTTACATCCGTTCCGATCTGTGGGTCATGTAGTGCATTCCGGTGCCTCCGTGGCACGAAAGGTTACCGCGCTGTTTGTTATTCTCGTGTGGGACAGGTACGGATTCCACAAAAAGTATGTCGGGAGACTTTACACCAAACTTGTGTTTTTGCATCCGGTGGGATCTGTGGGTCACATAGTGCATTCTGAAGCGTCCGGGTCGCAAAACGTCGACGCACCTTTTTTCATGCTCGAGTGGGACTGGTACGGATTCAATGAAAAGCATGCCGGGACAAGTTACACTGAACTTGTGTTTTTGCATCCAGTGGGATTTTGTGGTCACGAAACGTCGACGCACTATCTTTCATGCTTGGGTGGGACCGGTACAGATTCTACAAAAAGCATAATGGGACACGTTACACCGAACTTATGTTTTTGTATCCGGTGGGATCTGTGGGTGACGTAGTGTATTCCGGTGCATCCGCGGTGCAAAACATTGATGCATGATTTGTCATTCTCAGGTGGGACTAGTACGGACTCCATAAAGCATGCCTGGACACGTTCTGCTGAACATATGTTTTTATATCTAGTGGGATCTGCGGCTCACGTAGTACATTCTGGTGCGTCTGGGTCATGAAACGTTGATGCACTATTTTTTAATCTCGGGTGGGACCGGTACAGATGCGACAAAAAGCGCCAAACTTGTGTTTTCTGATCCAGTGGGATCTGCAGGTCTCATAGGGCATTCCGATGCGTCCGGGGTGTGAAATGTCGACGCACTATCTTTCATGCTCCGGTAGGACCGGTATGGATTCAACAAAAAGTACACCGGGACAATTTACGCCGAATTAGTGTTTTTGCATCCGGTGGGATCTACGAGTCATGTAGTGCATTCTGGTGCGTCCAGGGCGCCAAATATCGATGCACTATTTTTAATGCTTGGGTAGGACCGTTTCGGATTCTACAAAAAGCAACGTGGGAAACGTTACGCCAAACTTGTGTTTTTGCATCTGGTGGGATCTGTGGGTCACATAGTGCATTCCGGTGCGTTTGGGGCATGAAACGTCAACACACTATTTGCCATTCTCGGGTGGGACTGGTACAAATTCCACAAAAAGTGTCTTGAAACACGTTACACTGAACTTGTGTTTTTGCTTCTGGTGGGATCTGTGGGTCACGTAGTGCATTCCGGTGCGTTTGGAGCACAAAACGTCAACATACTATTTGTCATTCTCGGGTGGGACTGGTACGGATTCCACAAAAAGAGTGCCAGGACACGTTACGCCGAACTTGTGTTTTCGCATTCGATGGTATTTCCGCACCACGAAGTGCATTTCTGTGCGTCCTGGGTGGGAAATGTCGACGCACTATCTTTCATGCTCGGGTAGGACCGGTATGGATTCAACAAAAAGCGTGCCGGGACAAGTTACACCAAAATAGTGTTTTGCATCCAGTGGGATCTGTGGGTGATGTGCACCATGGGGAGTCCAGGGCGCCAAACATCGATGCACTATTTTTCATGCTTGGGTACGACCGGTTCGGATTCTACAAAAAGTGCAGTGGGAAATGTTATGCCAAACTTGCGTTTCTGCATCCGGTAGGATCTGTGAGTCACGTAGTGCATTCCAGTGCGTTTTGGGTGTGAAACGCCAACACACTATTTGCTATTCTCGGGTGGGACTAGTACGGATTCCATAAAAAGTGCGATGGGACACGTTACGTTGAACTTGTATTTTTGCTTCCGATGGGATCTGTGGGTCACGTAGTGCATTCCCGTCCGTTTGGGGGCGCGAAACGTCAACACACTAGTTGTCATTCTCGGGTTGGACTAGTACGGATTCCACAAAAAGAGCGCCGGGACACGTTACACGGAACTTCTCTTTTTGCTTCCGGTGGTATCTGTGCGTCACGTAGTGCATTCTGATGCGTCCGAGTCGTGAAACATTGATGCACTATTTTCCACGCTCGGGTGGGGCTGGTATGAATTCTACAAAAACCGCGATGGGACACATTATGCTGACCTTGTGTTTTTGCATCCAGTGGAATCTGTGGGTCACGGAGTGCATTTCAGTGCATCCGGGGCACAAAATGTCGATGCACTATTTTTCATGCTCGGGTGGGACCAGTATGGATTCAACAAAAAGCGCGCCGGGACACGTTATGCCAAACTTGGATTTCGCCATACGGTGGGATCTGTGGGTCACGTAGTGCATTCTGGAGCGTCCGGGGTGTGAAATGTCACCACGCTGTTTGTAACTCTCGGGTGGGACCGTACGTAGAGATTACATAAAAAGCGCGCCGGGACACGTTACGCCGAACTTGAGTTTTTGCATCCAGTGGGATCTGCGGGTCAAATCGTGCATTCCAGTGCATCTGGGTCATGAAATGTCGATGCACTATTTTTCATGCTCGGGTGGGACCAGTACAAAATCCAAAAAAGCGCGATGGGACAACGTACACTGAACATGTGTTTCTGCATCCAGAGGGATCTGCGGGTCACGTAGTGCATTCCAGGGCGTCCGGGTCGTGAAACGTCGACGCCCTATTTTTCATGCTCGGGTGGGCCTAGTGCGGTTTCCATAAAAATCATGCGGTACACGTTACGTGAAACTTGTGTTTTTACATTTGGTGGGATCGGCGGGTCACATAGTGCATTACAGTGCGTCTGCGGCACGAAACGTCGATGCACTATTTGTCATTCTCGGGTGGGACTGGTACGGATTCCACAAAAAGCACACCGGGGCACGTTACGGTGAATTTGTGTTTTTGCATCCAGTGGGAACTGCGTGTCACGTAGTGCATTCCGTTGCATCCGGGTCGTGAAACGTCGACGCACTATTTTTCATTCTCGGGTGGGATCAGAACGGATTCTACAAAAAGCGCGATGGGACACGTTACGCCAAACTTGTGTTTTTTTATTCGGTGGGATCTATGGGTCATGTAGCACATTCTGGTGCATGCGGGGCATGAAATGTTGACGCACTATTTTTCATTCTCGGGTGGGATCAGAACGGATTCTACAAAAAGCGCGATGGGACACGTTACGCCAAACTTGTGTTTTTTTATTCGGTGGGATCTATGGGTCATGTAGCACATTCTGGTGCATGCGGGGCATGAAATGTTGACGCACTATTTTTCATACTCAGGTGGGACCGGTATGGATTCAAGAAAAAGGGCGCCGGGACAATTTACGCTGCACTTGTGTTTTTGCATCTAGTGGGATATGTGGGTCATGTCGTGTATTCCGAGGCGTCTAAGGCACCAAATGACGATGCACTATTTTTCATGCTTGGGTAGGGCCAGTTCGGACTCTACAAAAAGCACACCGGGAAACATTACGCCAAACTTGTGTTTTTGCATCTGGTATGATCTGTTCGTCACATAGTGCATTCTGCTATGTCCGGGGCGCGAATCATCAACACACTATTTGTCATTCTCGGGTGGGACGGGTACGGATTCCATAAAAAGTGCACCGGGACACGTTACGCCAAACTTGTGTTTTTGCATCCGATGGGATCAGTGGGTCACGTAGTGCATTCTAGTGCGTCGAGGGCATGAAATGTGGGCACACTATTTGTCATTCTCGGGTGGGACTGATATGGATTCCACAAAAAGCGCGCCGTGACACATTACGCCGAACATGTGTTTTTGCATCCGGTTGGATCTGTGGGTCACGTAGTGCCTTCCAAAGCGTTCGAGTCACGAATCATCGACACACTATATTTCATGCTCGGGTGGGACCGATACGGATTCTACGGAAAGCGCGATGAGACAAATTATGCTGAACTTGAGTTTTTGCTTCCGGTGGGATCAGTGGGTCACGTAGTGCATTCCAGTGCGTCGAGGGCATGAAATGTGGACACCCTATTTGTCATTCTCGGGTGGGACTGATACGGATTCCACAAAAAGCGCGTCATGACACATTACGCCGAACATGTGTTTTTGCATCACGTAGTGCATTCCAAATTGTCTGGGTCACGAATCATCGACGCACTATATTTCATGCTCGGGTGGGACCGGTACGGATTCTACGGAAAGCGCGACGAGACACATTATGCTGAACTTGAGTTTTTGCATCCGGTGGGATTTGTGGACACGTAGTGCATTCCAGTGCGTCCCGGGCGCGAATTGTCACTGCACTATTTTTCATACTGGGGTGGTCCTGGAATGGATTCAACAAAAAGCACACAAGGACACATTACGCGAAACTTATGTTTTTGCATCTGGTGGGATCTACGTGTCACATAGTGCATTCTGGCTTGTACGGGGTGCCAAATGTCGAAGCACTATTTTTCATGCTTGGGTATGACCGGTTCGGATTCCACAAAAAGCGCACTGTGACACGTTACGCCAAACTTTTGTTTTTGCATCCGGTGGGATCTGTGTGTCATGTGGTGCGTTCTGGTGCATCCAGGGTGCGAAACATCGACGCGCTATTTGTAATTCTCGGGTGGGATCGGTACATATTCCACAAAAAGTGCCGCAGGAGACGTTACCCTGAACTTGTGTTTTTGCATCCGGCAGAATCTGCGGGTCATGTAATGCATTATGGGGCGTCCAGGGCGCCAAACATCGATGCACTATTTTTCATGCTTGGGTACGACCGGTTCGGATTCTGCAAAAAGCGCGGTGGGAAACGTTACGCCAAACTTATGTTTTTGCATCCGGTGGGATCTGTGGGTCATGTAGTGCATTCAGGTGCGTTTTGGGTGTGAAACGCCAACACACTATTTGCTATTCTCAGGTGGGACTGGTACGGATTCCATAAAAAGTGTGCCGGGACACATTACGTTGAACTTGTATTTTTGCTTCCAGTGGGATCTGTGGGTCACGTAGTGCATTCTGGACCGTTTGGGGTGCGAAACGTCAACACACTATTTGCCATTCTCGGGTGGGACTGGTACGGATTCCACAAAAAGAGCGCCGGGACACGTTACACTAAACTTGTGTTTTTGCTTCCGGTCGTATCTGTGCATCACGTAGTGCATTCTGATGCGTCCAAATCATGAAACATCGACGCACTATTTTCCATGCTCCGGTGGGACCAGTATGGATTCTACAAAACCGCGATGGGACATGTTACATCGAACTTGTGTTTTTGCATCCAGTGGGATCTGTGGGTCATGAAGTGCATTTTGGTGCGTCTGGGGCGCGAAATGTCGATGCACTATTTTTCATGCTCGGGTGGGACCAGTATGGATTCAACAAAAAGCGCGTTGGAACACGTTATGCCAAACTTGGGTTTCTGCATACGGTGGGATTTTTGAGTCACGTAATGCATTCTGGAGCGTCCGGGGTGTGAAACATCACCGCGCTATTTGTAACTCTCGGGTGGGACCATACGTAGAGATTACATAAAAAGCGTGCCGGGACACGTTACGCTGAACTTGAGTTTTTACATCCAGTGGGATCTGCAGGTCACATCATTCATTCCAATGCATCTGGGTCAAGAAACGTCGATGCGGTATTTTTCATGCTTTGGTGGGACTAGTACAGATTCCCAAAAAAGCGCTATGGGACAATGTACCCCGAACATGTGTCTCTGCAATCAGAGGGATCTGTGGGTCACGTAGTGCATTCCGGGGCGTTCGAGCCGTGAAACATCGACGCCCTATTTTTCGTGCTTGGGTGGGCCTGGTGCGGTTTCCATAAATCGAATGTGATACACGTTATGCGAAACTTGTGTTTTTGTATTCAGTGGGATCGACGGGTCACGTAGTGCATTACAGTGCATCCGCAGCGTGAAATGTTGATGCACTATTTGTCATTCTCGGGTGGGACTGGTACGGATTCCACAAAAAGCACGTCGGGACACATTACGCTGAATTTGTGTTTTTGCATCCAGTGGGAACTGCGGGTCACTTTGTGCATTCCGTTGCATCCGGGTCGTGAAACGTCGATGCACTATTTTTCATTCTTGGGTGGGATCAGAACGGATTCTACAAAAAGCGCGGTGGGATACGTTACGCCAAACTTGTGTTTTTTTATTCGGTGGGATCTATGGGTCACGTAGCTCATTCTGGTGCATGCGGAGCGTGAAATTTCGATGCAATATTTTCGTACTCGGGTGGGACCGGTGTGGATTCAAGAAAAAGCACGTCGGGACAATTTACGCTGCACTTGTGTTTTTGCATCTAGTGGGATCTGCGGGTCATGTAGTGCATTCCGGTGCGTCCAGGGCACCAAACGATGATGCACTATTTTTCATGCTTGGGTAGGATCGGTTGGGACTCTACAAAAAGCACACCAGGAAACGTTATGCCAAACTTGTGTTTTTGCATCCGGTGGGATCTATTGGTCACGTAGGGCATTCTGCTGCATCTGGGCCGCAAATCGTCAACACACTATTTGTCATTCTCGAGTGGGACAGGTATGAATTCCATAAAAAGCGCACCGGGACACGTTACGCCAAACTTGTGTTTCTGCATCCGGTGGGATCAGTGGGTCACGTAGTGCATTCCGGTCCATCGAGGAAATGAAATGTGGGCACACTATTTGTCATTCTCAGGTGGGACTGGTACGTATTCCACAAAAAAGCGCCAGGACACATTACGCCGAACATGTGTTTTTGCATCCGGTTGGATCTGTGGGTCACGTAGTGCATTCTGGCTCGTATGGGGTGCCAAATCTCACTGCACGATTTTTCATGCTTGGGTAGGACCGGTTCGGATTCCACAAAAAGTGCACCACAACACGTTACACCAAACTTTTTTTTTGCATCCAGTGGGATCTGTGTGTCACG
>VSTD030002964.1:0-11326 GCA_008808055.3 Sporobolus alterniflorus
GACCAAGTGATAGTAACTATGCACGCATCTAAGCTCAAGACAAAACAAGAACAGAACATATAAGAACTATAACTCAATGTAAGGATACAAGAGCTCACTGATCTCCGAGACTACTTTCGGAGCTCGAGCGAAGACTCAACTCAACTCTCAACTCCCGACAGGGCTTCGCTTAAACTTCTACTACTAAACCGGATCCTTTACAAGTGGATTACAACAAGAAGAGTGTGATGTGTGTGAATTCTACCATGAGGATCCTTATATAGAGGTCGAGGGTGGCTTGCACCAACTTAATTGAGTTAGTTTGGAGGTGATGGACGGCCGGGCGGCCATCCACGTGGCCGGCCGGCCACTCCTCTTAGTTTCCACCGACTCACGGGCATAGGATATTCTTGTGAACTGACGTATGAACATAGCCACAAACTCTTGGCCTGAACCAACTCAAAGTATGGCCAACCAGCCATGGGGTTGGGTCGTCTGTCTGGCCCTTGAGCCCCTTTGACTTGTGGTTTGGCCCCATGTGGTCTACGTATCACAAACATTTCTGTAGTGACACTATCTTTGGTAGAATTCCAAATGTTCTTGTAATTTCTTGAAATGCTCCAGTTTGGCACCTATGTTCCTGAAATCGAATAAACACTAAAATCGTGGAACTATGTTAGTAGACAAGGCAGATGCATGGTTATTTCATATATTCACTCGATATGTTGGCACATGAAATCTGTGTTTTATGAGCGCCAACACCAAGCCGAAATCCTCTTCCTCGCAGCCTTCGACAAAATGGGGTTTGATCAAAAACATCTGAAAGACTGATGAAGCCCCTCTATGGCTTCAGCGGGAAAAGAATCAATCCAGTTGGGGTCATCACCCTTCCAGTGTCTTTCGGCACCCCGAAAACTCCCCGCATCGAATACATCACTTTTGACATTGTTGACATGCCTTACCCCAACAATGCCATTTTCTGGAGGGGCCTCCTGAATACTTTCGAAGCTCCTTTACACTCAGGTTACCTCTGCCTCAAGATACCAGTGACCCTAGATGTCATATCTATTTTTCGTAGTTGACAAGATGTCAAAAACATTGGAAAGGGTTTTGCACCAGGTCACAAAAATGTACATTTCATGCTGGATGAATTAGAGCAGCACAAGACCTCCACCAGCTACCACAAAGGAGAAGCTCCGATAGAATACAAGAAAGCCATTGAAGTTGAAGGCAAGTTCAAGAAAGTACCATTGGACCACAGAGTCCTTGACAGAACTGTATGCATTAGCGTGGAGGCCAGCCAACAAGAACAAATGGAGCTGCTAGCATTCCTTGACAAAAACACTGATGTCTTCACATGGTCCACCTCTGATCTAGTAGGAGTCAGCAAAGATGTCATAGAGCATCAGTAACAAGTCAGCCCAAGTGCAAGGCATGAGAAACAAAAGCTCTGTAAGATGTTAGAGGAGAAAGTGGAAGCAGCGAAGGCTGAGGTCCAAAGGTTGTTAGACACAGGTTTCATCAGGGAGGTGACTTACCCTCAATGGTTAGCGAATGTTGTGATGGAGAAGAAGAAGAATAGTAAATGGCGAATGTGCATGGATTTTACAGACCTCAACAAGTGCTGTCTCAAAGATGACTTCCCCCTCACGAGAATTGAAAAAATTGTCGATTCCGCTGCGGGTTGTGAGACGATGGCATTACTGGATTGTTTCTTTGGGTACCATCAAATATGGCTTCGCAAAGATGACGAAGAAAAGACCAGCTTCATCACTCCCTTTGGCACCTTTTGCTACCTTAGAATGCCCGTAGGTCTGTACAATGCTGGGCCAACATTCTGTAGAATGAGAAAGGCGACTCTAAAGGGTCAAGTCAGCAGAAGCATTTTATGCTACATAAATGACATAGTTGTAGCCAGCAGAAAGAAGGAAACTTACATCTCTGACCAGGTAGAAACCTTCACTAATATGCATGAAGCAAGGCTCAAGCTCAATCCAGAAAAGTGTATATTTGGGATTACAATGGGAAAGGTCCTCAGTTGTTTAGTTTCAACAAAAGACATCGAAGCAAACACTGACAAAATTAGAGCTATCATTCAAATGCAACCTCCATAGAGCAGAAAAGACGTTCCAAAGCTCACAGTCCAAACAACATCGTTGAATTAATTTGTAGCGAAGTTGGCAGAGCACAGCCTCCCATTCTTCACCGTACTCAGGGGCTCTAGAAAAGAAAACTGGGGAGTAGAGTAGCAGAAGGCCTTAGTGGATTTGAAAAGTTACCTTGAATGCTTCTGATACTGTCAAGCCCAGAACAGGAGCAATCTCCTCTTAGACATCTCATCAACTCACTTAGCAGTCAGCGGAGCTTGGGTCATTGAGATGGAGACCACACACAATGATAAAACAACAAAGCAACAATACCCAGTGTATTTCATTTTGGCGGTCTTCATCAGATCCAAGAAGTTCTATTCTGAAATGGAAAAAATTGTTTTGCAATCATCATGAGTGCATGGAAGCTCCGGCATTACTATGAAGCGCAAGCAATTAAAGTCTTAACCAATCAGCCATTGAATGACAAATTCAGCAACAGAGATAGCTCCAGAAGAATAAGCAAATGGGAGTCACAAATCATGGCCAATTTTGTAGCAGAATGGATGGAGCTTGAATCACCATGGCTGGTTTACTATGACGGAGCTTGGGGGTAGTAAGGGCTGGAGTAGCCGCCATACTATTTTCACTTTTGAGAATCAAGTTGTGCTACACGGCAAGGTTGCAGTTCAGCAGCGAAGCAGGCAAGTGCACCAACAAAATAATAGAATACAAGGCCATATTGCCAGTGCTTCATAAATTAAGGGCCATCGGGGACCATAGATGCACCTCTGCCCAGTCTTCAAAGTGGTTGCTGGACAAATATAAAAGGAATGCATCACCTGGGAACCTACCCTTGAAAGATATTTAGCCCTCGTCAGAAGAATGGAGAATTTCTTCAAAGGTTTCACTATAGAGTACATCGAGTGAGCCAAAAATGCTGAAGTTGATGAATTGGTGAAGGTCACAGCTTGCAACACACCTCTACCAGCCGATGTATTTCTGCAATTGATATGAAACACATCCATTAAGACAATCGAGCTAGAGACCGGGATAATCAATTTGATACAGGGTGAACACTGGTGCGCACCGATAATGGCATATCTTTGTCACTATTATGAACCACACAACACAGCCAAACACACAAGAATGCACTAGAGAGCCAGGCCATATCAGATAGATGACATTGATTTATACAAGACTTCTGTCTCAGGGCCCCTCCTCCGATGGGTCAGCAAAGACAAAGGTCAAGAGATATTGTCTGAGATTCATGTAGGAACCTACAGAGGCCACATAGGCGCTAGAGCCCTAACTGCCAAGGTCCTCTGGCAAGGTTTCTACTTGCCAACAATAATTGATGATGCAGCGAAATTCATTTCCACATGTGAAGTTTGTCAAAAGTTCTCTCGCAAATCAAAGGCCACAACACCGGTAGGGTTATTGTCGTTCGTGATGAACGTGAGCTTTGGTGACGGAACCATCAGAACGTCTAGAGGAGAAGCACGCTGCAAATCCCTCTTCTTGGCATGCCAACTGTTGGTGTTTTTGGCACCGACAAGATATAGGGTGGTCAAGATCGCGTGTTCTTATTCTGAGGTGGTATTGCGAACTATGAAAAACTACAAAGTGCATTATAGTTTATCCTGGTTCAGGACCCTGCTACGGGATAATAGATCTATGTCCAGCATTTTTGTTATTGAAGGAGATGAATAGTGTTACAATTGGGGTGAGCTAAGAGCTTGAGAATTTCGCTAAGTGAAAGGGCGAAATGTCCTTGCCCCCCCCATGCCTGATGGGTACGAGGCCTTTTATAGCTGGGATGTGGCTGGATAACTACAGGCTAATTATTTCTATATCCATCATGGGATTTACATGACCAGTGGGTCCAAACCTGAGATGGTCGGTTCGCCGAGGTTGGTTCGAGGCTTCCATGGTGTTTGGGCTTGTTCTAGAGTATTCTTGATGACGAGGTGGACGGTGCTCGAGAAGGTTCCGGGGGTCACTACCTTGTGGGACCGGCTTTGCTTCGCCACTAAGTTTCTATGGTGGCCGATGTAGGTGGGGCATTCCGTCATCTGTGCCATCCACCGCTGATAAGTTCCAGCTAGATGCATAGAGTCCCTAGTTCAGGAAGGTTTTTCCTAGCTTGTCCTCTAAGACCTTCCAGAGGGGAGTCAATGCCCTTGGGGCCCGCATGCCATGACTGTCAGGCTGGGTCCCAGAGCTCTTGAACATATGTTGCTATGTCTAGTCCCTTCATGTGGGATGATGCTGAGTTCAGTCCACTCTTATCTGAGGGAATGCAAGCTCCTATGGCGGTTGGCCTTTCCCTGCTGGAGAATGTTCGAGGCCTCAGGGCTACGTATTGTTTACACGTAGGTAAGGCGAGAGACCCTTTAGCCCAGACCTAAAAACCTTGGAGTCTGGAGATCGCGAACCTTCTGACTAGAGGGCACAATGCTTATTGTCATGCCCTGCCAGGTGGGGCCCTGCACGATGCGGCTCCTTTGGGGCCGGGCATCTTGGTCTGTTCTTTGGTTTCCAGGAGGTTCTCGGGTCCCGTGCATCGTGGCTCGTTGTCCCCAGGGATCCCCTTCAGACAGGTGAACCCTCCCCTCCTTCCTAGCCAAGAGTGATGGGGCCGTCCCTGGCACTGGGCGCCCAGCCCTAGTTTTTCTACTGCTGGTGGAGTCGACCATGTCCTAGTTGTTGGGCCATAACTGGTGGCCCACCGTACTAAGGGTACAAGACCCTGATAGTAGCCCCCAAGTGTTTCATCAAGCGGGTGGACGGAGCCAGTCGTCTGTCAGACGGTAGAATAGGTACTCATATGGTTTTGTAGGGACAACCGCGGGATTCGGAAATAGGACCATGGGGCCTAAGGCCTCCATGATCCAAATCCCACGGCGGTGCCCACCCTATAGCCTCCGAGGCTGCGCCCGGGCTAGGAAGCCTAGTCAGAGGCTAAGTCCATATGTACTATATAGGTTTTATGCTGATGACTTAATGAAGCCCCATAGTTCCGTCTGGGTTGTCGAAATGTGGTGCAGTGAGTGAACCAACCCCATCCTCAGGTGTTTCATTAACCTGGTGGGGCTGAACTGCGAGGACTTGCCAGTAGGCATGGTCCACAAGTTCACGAGCCGGCTAGCAATCCGAGATTGAGCACCGAAGTACCGAGTCAAGATCTGAGTGGCGCCTGGGTCACCGTTCAACGCTGTGAGCCAACTATGGCAAGTGCCACTCCATAGGATCAGACAGGGGCTAATGCCCCCCCCCCTCGATCAATTCTGTAGTAGGTGGTTTCATGCTTCTTTCCCGAGTAATCCGCATAGAAAACCCAGATGACTCAATGCCAGCCCACTGAGGGGCGTGATGGAAACCTCCTAGTCTAGACTCAAATACAAAGCTTGAGAGCATCGGGTCCTCTCGATGGGGCTCCGCATGTGCTAGTTGATGGCCACCACTTGTGTTGCTTCGTCCCTCGCTCTTGTTACTCTGGGCGGCTCTGACCTGTCTGGCGGGTTTTTCCTTCGAACCCTAAGCGTTGGAAGACCCATGATCATTGTGTGACCCATTTCGGATATGGATGCTATATCCCTTGATCTACAAGGCATGATACTTGAGGAGTAGGGAGGTGTAAATGTATACAATGCCTTTTACAACATTTTGCATGTGCCCAGGGTCTCGCCTCCATGGTTACTCACACTGTGGGGCCTTGAGAACACCTGAGCGCTCTTGTGCACATAGGCATCTGCTCACATACCTGGTGTCATCCTCCCATCAACGTCCTGATACCTGCAGAAGAGTGAAAATGAGTGAAAACAAAAAGGAAGGAGAGAGCCACGGGTAGAAGTTCCTTAGCTATTCTATGTTCCAGGCATTTGGGAATGTCACGTAGTTGATTTCCTGGAGTTGGTATGCCCCGAGTCAGAGTATCTCAGCTACCAAGTAAGGCGCCTCCCAGGGTGGGGGCAACTTATGCTTATCTATTTTGGTTTGTACCCGTCTTAGGACTAAATCACCTACCTGAAAGGCCCGGGGGGGGGGCGGGTAGACCCTGTGCGCATGGTACCGCTGAAGGGCCTGTTGGTACCTTGCTAACCTTATGATGGCAGTGCCCCTTGATTCTTTGAGTAGGTCAGTGGTGTCCTTTCAGGCCTCCTCGATCATGTCCGGCTGATAAGTTTGGACCCTAGGGGACCCATACTGCAGGTTAGTGGGCTTTACCACCTCTCCTCCATACACCATAAAGAATGGGGTGACGCCTATTGACCTATTAGGCATTCTTTGCAAGCTCTGGAGTATCGAGGGCACCTCGGATGCCCACTTCCCTACCTGGGTGTTCAGCCAGGTGTGAACTTCCTCGCAATCCTAGGTGAGGATACGAGGCTTCAGGCCTTGTAGTATCATACCGTTAGCACGTTCAAGCTGTTCGTTTGTACACAGGTGAGCTACCGCAACCCAGTCCACATGGATGTTATTGTTGTCAAAGAAGTCTAGAAACTTTTCTCTGGTGAACCGAGTGTCGTTATTGGTAATGTTGGAATTGGGTACCCTGAAATGAAAAATGATGTCCTGGATAAAATCTACGGCTTGCTTGGAGCCGATTTTGGCCAGGGGTTTCACCTCGACCCACTTAGTAAGATTCTCTATCGTGACGAGTTGGTGGGTCAAGCCCCCGGGTGCTTTTTTGACGGGCCCAAAAAGTTCCATACCCGATAGTGCGAAGGTCCAAGTGATGGGGATCATTTGAAGCTCTTAGGCTGGGGTGTGGATTTGTCTAGCAAAGTACTAGCACACCCTGTAGGATCTCACTATTTGTTCTGCATCACTAGCTACGGTCAGCCAGTAAAAACCCTGTCGTAAGGCCTTCCTAGCCAAGCTTCTTGAGGAAGCGTGATGCCCACGTACCCCTTCATGGATATCGAAGAGCAACGCCTTGCCCTCCTTAGGGGGGATACACCACTGAAGGATGCCTAAGGTGCTGCATCGATACAACTCATTGTCGTCAATCAGGTATCCTTTAGCCCTGCGTGAGAGGCACCGAGTTTTGGTTTCATCATCTGATATCATTCCTAGCCAAAGGTACTTGGCAATTGGTTTCCACCAATCTACCCTCGTGGCTAGGTGGTCCAACAATAGCTACTAGCTCCTCCGCTTGTCCCGGGTCTGTTGTAATAAGCCCGACCGGGACTCCCTGGTGAGGTTCCTAGTACGGAGACCGTTCCTCCTTTGTCAGGGGAGCCCCCCAGACGAATGTGCCAGGGTGTCCTCTGTGAGTCGGATATAGGGCTTGTCTAGATCCTGCATGAACACACATGGAGGGGGTGATTCACGACTTGATCCTAGCCAAGCGAGGGTGTCAGAAACTTTGTTGTCTCATCGGAGGATGTGATGAAGCTTGACACCATTGAATTTGTCCTCTAGCCTTATTACCTCCTACCGGTAGACGACCATGCAGGAGTCACGGCAGTTCGACTCTCCCATCACCTCGTTGACGATGAGCTTGAGGTCTCCCATCACCTGGTTTACCAGGGCCTCATACTCTGCCACATTATTGGTAGTGCATAAATGTAGTCAAATAATGTAAAGGATTCTATCCCCTTTAGGAGAGATCAGCACTACACCACCCCTGGCACCGCTGTGGGTAAAGGATCCATCGAAGTACATTCTCCAATGCTCTTGGGTGACCAGGTGGTGGGGGGGGGCTACTAAGTCTCGGTCCATTCGGCCATGGAATCTACCAGGGCCTAGGACTTGATCGCCGTTTGGGGTATGTAGGCTATGTCAAGTCCCACAAGCTCGAGTGCCCATTTGGTGATCCTTCCTGTGGCGAGTCAGTTCCCAATAATTTCTCTGAGCCTGAACAAGGTTGCCACCCATATTGGGTGGCTCTCAAAATAATGCAAGAGCTTGCGCATCGTGATTAGAACGGCATAGAGTAACTTTTGTAGCTTATTGTAATGGGTCTCACAGTCGGAGAGGACTTTGCTGATGTAGTAGACCAATCATTCTACCGTGTAGACGTGCCCTGGCTCCTCCCATTCCACCACTAGGGCAGTGCTGTTCACCTGGGTGGTGGCTGTGACGTATAGGAGGAGGGTATCGCTAGGCTCCAACGAGGCCAGGATTGGAGGTTTGAAGATGAGTGACTTGAGGCCATCAAGCACCTTCTACGTCTCATCCGTCCAACGGAAGGAATCAGACTTCTTTAATAACTTGTACAAGGGGAGCCTGCCCTCGCCCAAATGGGACACCAAACAGCTGAGGGCCGCGAGGCACCCATTAGCCACTGGACATCTTTGACATTCCTGACCTGGCCTATTTCAGCAATGGCTAAGATCTTGTCAGGATTTGCTTGAATACCACGCTTGGTGATGATGTACCCCAGAAGTTTGCCTCGAGGGACCCCAAAGGTGCATTTTTCTGGATTTAGCCTGATGTTGGAACGCCTGAGGTTGGTGAAGGTTTCCTCCAGGTCAAGGATGAGGCTACTATCCTACTGGGTCTTTATGATGATGTTGTTGACACAAACTTCCAGATTGCACCTGTTGGTGGTCCTTAAGCCAAATAGAATAATCCGCAAGCGTATGGATGCCAATTGTAGTAGCTTTCACCTAAGAGTATTCCTAGTGTTATCAAATCTACAGGGACAGAGGCAAACTAGCACTATATCTACACCACGTGATAACTTTAGAGAAACAAAAGCTAAGTTTAACCTAGAGACGAGTAGGACAATTCAAATGCAATTGTATAAATGCATAGACATACCTTAAATTTTGGGACTGTCTTGATGGATAGACTTAGACCGCCTAATCAACCTATAGCATAGCAAGGAATCAACATAAGGGCCTATAGTGAAGCCAGGTAGGGAGGGACCCACCGTACCAGTCCAGCTATATGGTGGATTACGAAGCCCTAATAGGACTGTCACTCATGCGGGTACCACAACAATCCATATGGCCGGGGGAGCCACGTGCATAGACAATACCTCCAACACCTCATCGACTGCACTATCTGGGATCTTCCACCTGATCAAAGTAATTAACCTTCGAGGGATCGAGTATTAGTCACCACACCGGGTCCCACTATATTCGATTGATCATCAAACACGGGACTGTATATACAACAAGACAAACACCAATTCTAATGTACGGTATGTAAATACATAAATAACGTAAGAGAAGCGAATGAATGACTTACTATGATTGGAAAATCACCCACTCTGAGGTAATGTCGTGGGTATCCTGACAAGTCGAAATCCTGATACACCAGAGGGACTCGAGAGTCAGCTCTCCATCGGAATTCACATAATTCCAGTAGAGCTCCCGCTCTCAACCGAACTAGAGCTCGAAAAACTCCGTTGAACCTGAATAGATTCCGGTAGAGCCTCCGCGCTCGATCTACTCCATGGACTCCCAGAAGCCGGGAAGTCCTCTGGTCGTCAGAACCTCGCCTCGCTCTCTACTCTACAAAGAATGAACTTGGGAGCACTATAGGAAGCTAAACCTCACTTTCTTTACACTTTTTGCCAGGAGGAGTATGGAGGTATTTATAGGGGGGTTAAGTCAGTTCTTTGGCCGAAACTAGGGCTCAGGGGCCCACATGTCATCCCGGCCAACTAGCTAGGGTGGCTGGGCGGCCAAGTTTCAGGGCCACACTGACTTTGGGCATTGGATATGTGACAGAACCACCTCGAGAAGGGGTTCATTGCCAGGATCAACATGAGCGATTCTCGGTGAAGCAAGAACACAATCAACACACATAAGTATAATACCATATATTGAAGTTCAAGTAGAAGTTATTACAACTTAGGTTCACATATTAGTGACATAGAAGAGGTTTGAAGCCAAAATTACGCTTCAGAAGATAATTCAGAGTTTGTGGAAGCGATTTCTCTCAATGGTCAGAACATTCTCTTTGCCCTAAAAGAGAATGCCGTCCATCGGCACTTTAAGCCTGAGGATCCCAGTATGGAGTCCAACCCTCATCGGTTTGGACTTCCCACTGACAACCCTCATCGGAAAGTGCGTATGAAAGAATAGACACAAAGCTAAAGATCGCTATTGAAGTGATGAACAAAATGACTCTGTATCTCTATGTTCTGTGAACTCTCTCTTATACTATCTAACTAATGATTCTCTTGATATCTTAACTAACTCCTCTCAACTGACTAACAAACTTGCTTATTATTCCACCATTGGCATCTTCTGGATCTGTTACTTAGTTATCCTCTTGGCCTCCTCCTGTGTCGCTTCCGGGTTAAGTCCTCTCCATGTTGGGTTATGGCCTCTCCGACCCGAGATGACTTCCTTTTACGCACAAATGTTTGGCTTACGCCCTGAGTCCCATGCAACCTCACTGGCACCCGGTGCCTTCCTACATGAGTCATCATTTATTTCTCCCATATTTCATGTGAGATTGGCACTCGATTCCTCCATCCATTCTTCACCACGCACTCCTTCTCCATTCGCCCATTGCAGCATCTCATGCACATCAATCATTCTCCGTTTCCATCCACCATGCACATTGTTCATGTTTATTTCCAATGTAGCACTTTCATTTGCTTCAACCACTTTCATCCTCTGTAATCGCCAACATGACCTTGCTGCCAATTCCAACACTGAACAGGACCCTGAGAGAGTTTGGTGTAGAGCCTAAGGGTTGGGTTAGAACCTACCAGAAGCCATACCTAGAAGATTTTGACACAGTTCCATACCCTAGGGGGTTTTGAGTTCCAGACTTTCGTAAGTTCACAGGGGAAGACTCTAAGACCACGTACGAGCACGTAGGGCAATTCTTAGCACAAACAAATGACTTTGGTATCCCGGACAAGCACCAGGTTAGACTTTTTCCTCTATCTTTGTAGGGCACGGTTTTCAACTAGCTCATGTCCCTGCCTCAAAATTTGATAGATACCTGGGATTGTTTAGAGCAGAGGTTCCATGATTACTTTTACATCGGTGAGTCTGAGCTTAGGTTGTCGTATATTGTGGCTGTTAAACAAAAGTCTAACAAGACTGTGGCAGATTATATTCGGAGGTTCAGGGATACTCGTAATAAATGTTATGGACTAACTATCGGGGAGAAGGACACTGGCCGAGCTTGCTTTTCCAGTGATGTCTTCAGCATTGAAGGACAAGATTTTGTGGATGTAAACCAGGTTCTTAAGCATGCCATGAGATATGAGAGTCGGGCCAGAGAGCACAAGGCATTCAGCAGTTCAAGGAAGTCCACAGCAAAGACAAGCCCTGGGT
>VSTD030002965.1:0-11325 GCA_008808055.3 Sporobolus alterniflorus
CCAGATTCAAATTCAAACCTCGCCAAGTCAATGACTCATCACAATCAAACCAAGGAACTGACCACTTGGTTTCTCAAAAATATTTTGAAATCCCACACGCGAAGTTATCAAGTACTCCCTCCATCCCCAAAAGCAAGTCGTTTGAGCGTTGTAGATTTGTCCACAAAGCAAGTCGTGGTGCTCTATGGGTCCACGCCCAGGTCACACCGTAGCAGCTGAACCTTTCACTGTCCGTGCCCAAAAAATCTTCTTTCCTCTCATGAACGTCTCTCCATCGCCCCCTTCGTGCTAGTCATCGTCCTCCCCCAGATCCTTGCCATTTCCCCTTCTATCCACCTTCCTAAAGTCAAATCTGGCGCCCTCCATGGTTTTAGGAAACACAACTAGCAGCGATCAACCCCTTACCCAAATCAACCCCAAGATCGATGAGTTGGGAGTGGCAAGCGGCTGGTGCACCCCCAAACCCCATCCCTATCGTTCTCCTCATCAAACTGACATCAAGGTTGACAAAAGTAGTGAGGAGAGTGGCTGACGCACCCCTGGTCTTCATCCCCGCCATTCTCCTCTCCAAATCGACTCCAAGGTCGATGAGATCGGAGAAGTGAGCGGTTGGCGCACACCTGGCCTCCATCCTCGTCATTCTCCTCTCCAAATTGACTCCAAGGTTCATGAGATTGGAGAAGGGAACGACTGGTGCACACCTGGTCTCCATCCTCGTCATTGTCCTCTCCAAATTGACTCCAAGGTCGATGAGATTGGAGAAGGGAGCGGCTGGCGCACCCCTAGGCGCCCTCCCCGAATTGACACCACTACTAAAGAGGCAGATGAGTAGGTGTATAAGCATTCTCTAATTCTGATTATGAGCAGGTATACATTGCACATTGCTAAGCACAAAATTTCTTAATTTTGTAGAGTATTGTGCCCAACAAAGTAGTGATGGATGAGAGTGCTGTTGGTGAATCTAATGCCGAGACCGACGATGAAACTGAAATGATTTGGAATATTACATGGGCTTGTTTCAACATAATATACATGACCTAAAATGTGATATAGAAGAGATAGAGCGTAATACACATAAGCTGCATAGCATAGTTAAACAATGGCTTGATCCCTAAACAAAAGATTCCTACCATGTTCACCTAGCTTGCACTACCATGTTCACTAGCCAAGGACTGAAGAATAGTCTCATATAATTGTCGATCACAACCAAGCATGTTAGGAAGAATGCCTAAAGCCTCCAGCCTCTCTTTGTTCATATGTGGGATCTTATATCTATTACCTCCACCTGCTTTCATTACTTCAATCAAGTAGCTCTGTAATGTCAGGTACACTCTACTTAGAAGTGTAGGATCATACTCTCGGAATTCCTTAGAAACATTGTCAATTAATTCATCCAGGTTCCTAGAGACCGTGTTGAGTGTAAGGGACTACAAAGAAGCAAAAAAGCCTAAATCAAGGCAATTCATGTCAGGTGAGTTTGGAGGTTGATTCATGAGTCTTATATTAAGCCCTGTTTCAGCTCCTGCAATAGCAAACTCGGGATCATCATGAGGGACATGTGTCCTTGCATTCTCTTGTTGGATCCATATAGTTTTATGTGTTTCTGATGCAGGCCAACTTGCTTTGATAGCTGGTAGAACTTTGGCAATAAGATATGATCGCATAGTATTCCTGTCAACATTGATAGACTTAATCACTAGTGTTCCTCTCTCTCTATTACGGCTTCTTCTTTATGCTGGTTCCTAATGCATAGAAACAAATGATCAATTAACAAAATGAAGAACAACATTGCTGAAAAGAAATGTGTAGTGATACATTTTGAACAAAAGGCCAGATGCCTATTTTTCCAGTAAAGATTGTGTTGCCTTCATCATCCTTCTTTGGTTTTCCAACTAGACCCAAGAACATCAATTTATCAATTGCAATTTTGTTTTGAATTGTCCTGTGTGGGTCCTCCTCTTTTAGTAGCATGTAAACGTTTCTACTCTTCTTAGTTGCATTGAACCACTTCTCATATATGTGAATAATAGTATCCATTTCAATGAATGTGGGACTGTTTGGCAAAGTACTTTGATCCAGCATAGAAATGCACCATCTTAGCCTTTCTTTTTTGGTCTTCCTCCTTCAAACAAGGTTTTAGTGCATTTGAATGCCTTCTTAAAAGGCCCCTTTTGAATTGCTTATGCAACCAACTTTTGCTTACACTTAGTTCACTTGCTAGTTTTCGTATTGTGCTCCTCCTGTGTAAGGGAATTGTAGCAATTCTTGACATGGCAAGTGAATTTTTTTCTTGACATAATGTTTAGGTTTCTTCGATGATACATCAACGGGTTCACCACAATGACGGCAACCCTTGGCTCTATGCCAAACACATTGGACTGTTCGAAGGCTGACATTGAACATGTTTGCAACTACAGTTGTGCTGCCCTTTTTTAGTTTCCCATTGTTACTGCTCTCAAGCAATGCTTCATATATTTGTTGCCTTTGTCTAAGTGTCACATCCTTATGTCTAGTATGCTCATTGGTATTTTCAGGTACATCTTCAATGTCATTTGAGTCTGATAATACTTCTTCATCAAACACAATGTCTACATGGACATACACTCCATGATCATTCAAGTAATCCTCTAAACCATTCAATACATTACCTAAAGAGTGCACATATTAGAATAGCTATGGACAGCCAAATTAGAAGTAGCTATAAAAAATATTAAAAGCCTGACCAGAAATAACTATAGAAACCCTCTTACCACTTTCATCAACAATAATGTTTAGATCAAAAGGATGGGGAGGATCAAAAGGAAAGACAATGTTGAGGTCGGGTACACCATCTTCAGGTCCCTCTAATGGTTCCTCATTTAGTTCTATGGTCATGTGTGATTTGTGAGTTGTGTGTTTTTCAGGTTGTTCCTCCAAGGATGCAAATGGTGGAGGAGTTCAGCAGGTTTTATAGACATAAGTGACCTTGTGAGAATATTCAAAAGTTGAATGTTTTGGCGCTGTTGCCATTTTTGTTTCTGTCATTTTCCTTTGGCACCAGTTTTCTTTCCTGGGTGTGCTGAGGATTGTGTTGCCGCCACTGCCATGGAGGTTCTGTGCCATAAAAATGATTTTAGTAACCACTCCTATTTTTGGGGATGGTGCCATGTGGTAAGCTGTGATGCATTTAACAGGGGTAGTTTGGTATTTTCTTAATGCTTTTATTTTGTCTCCTCATGTCTTAGAACAACTTGATTTTAGAGACAGAGGGAGTAGTTCTTTTGTAGCATGCCCAATGGAAGGCGAGCTATAGATTAAGGCAAAAAAGGCTCTGCGATGGCATTTCTACCGCTATAGGATGGGTGGGAGACAATTGAGTGCAGATTTTAAACTTAAAATTAATTTTTGTCTCAAACCGTGAATCCATTTTATATTTACTTTGAAAATACGTATTCCTGACAATTAACTCTATAAAATGAGATCCAATATGAACATTTTTACTTTTTAAATATTTTAGTGATTTTTAAAAATATTTTATTTCATAAACATTTTGGATGCACTGTTTGAACAATTTATTTATATTGTGTCAACATTTTATTTGTAGTACTAGAAAAAAATGATTTTTATTAATGGACCAATTGATTTTTACTGCTGCAGTTTAACTAATGGAACAATTCCTTTTTATTGCTGGAACAATCATTTTTTGTTGTGGGAACAATTGAATTTTATTGCAGGAACAGTGTTGATATAGATTTATAAAAATATTCAAATGATTATTTCAAATATTAAAATGTTACAAAAATTAATACAATAGTATTCAGATTAATTATCATGATTAGAAATCAAAAGAAAAATAACACTGAAAATACACGTCGAAATGCAGCCCAGCGTGTTCATGGGCCGCTGTCTGCTCGCCGGCCTTCAACGTCCGTGGGTCTAATGGGCTGATCTATACGACGCCTCTGCGAGCCCGCTTCTTACTCTGCTCTGAACACTGAAGACAGACACACACCCATCCTCTTTGCACTTTGCAGAACGGTTATTATTTTCAAGGAGTCTCACATAGGTGTAAAAAAAGGACTCACATTTTCTGTTGTTGCGGCTGGTGTCAAAATAATTTATGATAAAACTCATTTGAGGCAATCGGAAAATCTGACGAAATGACTGGGGTCCATGAAATAACCTCCTGCTGGATTCCCTTTCAGAGTAATTAATTATGTTGCAACTTCAGGAATAAGTGACAAAATCCAGCACTGTTCTTTATCAATTTGAGATACTGAAGTAAGCTACTATCGACTGAAAAGACCTCACGAAAAAACAAGGTTACCTTCAAATGATGGTGATATTCGTCAGTTTTATCTGCCATTATCTTACAGAAATCAGATGTTACATATTCTCACCATTATGTGTTATCTTCGTCTTTCTTGCAGTATCAACCAATGAAACTGATAGCTGTCAAATCGTGCATCCTACAATGTTGTCGACAAATTACAATAGCAAGTGCTCATGAACACGTGGTTTAATCTCAGTCACATGGGCCTTCGTAACAAAATTCAAAGATGAAACGGGCATACTAATGAGTATTTTTTTGAGAAAATTATCAATACTGCTACCCTGCGTCTGCGTGAACTGTCGTGTGCCAAAATGAAATTATGATTTTCCTTCTAAATGCAACATAAAAAGACAAGGTAATAATTTGTCTCCAAAGTCACATTTCTTCTCTGTAAAATAATAATGAAAAACTAGACCAAGGTGAGAGACTTCCCCTGGCTTTGTATTAAGAAGATGTTGCTGCCGGCGCTTTTTCACTATTGAATGAAGCATGTTGAAGTATTAAGTATTCAATCATGAAGATTCTATATGAGGCTAGCTTAGGCCAAAGCTAGCCTCAGCCCAAGATATCTTGTTCCGTATCTTCAGTTTAAACACTATCAGCGCCAGCAAAAGTTGACCTCCAATTTTCTCTTGCAACCAGAAAGTAGGCACAAGAAAGAACCAAATTCTGGCGGCAAAATTTACCCAAGTTGCAAAGGTTTGTGTGTTTCGTTGCACTGTCGACATAAAGGGTTGCACGCCAACTAGATAACTAACACTGCGTATATTCCAGCCAAGCTGCTTTGCTCATCCTGGCCAGCCATATTCAAAACATGAACCATGTTTCCTTTCACTTTCTTCCCCAGCCAGCCAACCCATGAACCTTGTTACACATTTCTTTCCTTGAAAATCAGTGCACATCTTTGTACTCTCCCTCCATCCCCATTCAAGTGTCGTTCTTATTTAGTCAAAGTCAAAGTACATTAAGTTTGGTAAAAAGTATAGATAAAATCATTAATATTTACCATATAAAATAAATATATTATGAAAATACATTTTAAGATGGCTAATGGTACTAATTTGATCTCCTAAAATAATATATTTTTCTATATAAACTTAATTAAATTTGAATTAATTTGACTTTGACCAGTTCAAAAGTTACATTTTTTTGTGAGGAATATGCCGCTTATATTAAGTAACATCAGCCAAGTCCCGACATCGGGCCCCATCATTGTACAAGTCTTAGAATACAAAGTGGCACAAAAGAAAATGACACCTGAGAACTACGATATTTAAAAGCATATTGAGCTAAATCATGAGCTATCAAGTTCTACTCTCTCCAAATTTTCTGAATCCATCACACCCCTCGTCTGACCATGTCTTCTTTGATGTCAGTGATAACAGCTGATAGCAATGAACAACCTTTCTCACAACTTTGGATTTTCACAACAATATTGGCACAGTCTGATTCAAGGATAGCCTGAATATGATGCGGCCATCGATCTGCATACTTTAAACCTTCCAAGCAAGCAATTCCTTCTGCTTCCTCGGCATCCCTACAATGATGAAGCATTTTACACGCTATGACACCAGGATTTCCTTCAAGATCTCGCACTATTATAACGACGTTAGCTTCTCCTATGTTCAGATTAAAGGCACCATCCATATTTATCTTAACTGATGCCCTGCTTGGAGAATGCCAACAGCAGTCTAAACTTCCTTGCGCTGATCTTCTGCTAGGTTCACAGTGGCCCCTTCCCGCCCCTGTAGCCCCAATCGCCTCCTGCACTTCCTGACCAAGTCTCTTCAAGTATTCCACAGACGCATCCATCATCAGTGGTTCTCCCGCCCGAGTCACTTTGCATCCATCATCAGTGGTTCTCCCGCCCGAATCACTTTGTTTCTGACAGACCAAGCCCTCCACAAATTCATCGCTAAATTTCCAACTTCCTCCGGTTTACATGAATCCAAGAGCGCCAATAACCATTCTGGCCCCGTGTTGTGCAGCATCTCTTCCGGTGGTAGCTCCCAGAATTCTCTCATGGCCATCCTCAGACCTTTAGCATGCGGGCATACCATGGTTGCGTGATAGCAGTCCTCGCTTCTGGAGAAGCACATCTCACATGAAGCATCTTGTGCAATGTGCCTATGACATTGATTCTCATTCGTCGGTAGCCCATTCCGAACCAATTTCCATATGAAGTTGTGCACTTTTGGCAATACAGGCAATTTCTAAATCCTCTTCCAGCTCCTCCCTTGCCACCATGCTCTGAGATGCTCCCCAAGTCAAAAAATACAGTTGAATGGGGATGGAGGGAGTAAGAAGGAAATGCCAAGTGGCATGGTTCACATAAAAGCGCACCATGCAGAACACATGTAAAAGTGCAATATTCCATATGACTCAACATTCCATTTTGAACATTCTGATTTCTGAAAAACATTGCTCTTGGCATATAAAATTTCAGAGGCTCTGGAAGATAACTGAAGCCTTGATTTGGGTCTTGGTTTGATTGATTGTGCTGATTGTTGTGAGAACAGCCTTCACATTGACTTACATATATAGTCATTGAGAATATAGTCCTACTAGGTTTCTACTCCTACTCTAATACCAATTCTAGTTGGACTCGGACTCTACTTTCCTAACATAACCAGATTGGTTTAAGTTTACAACACATATATTAACTGCCCCCCCCCCTCAATCATAACCGTACTAGGTTAAGATTGTACTTAAAGTTTTTAAACAACCGAACCGACAATGACTTGGTGAAGCCGTTTGCTACTTGGTCCTTGGAGGATATGAAATCAATCTCTTTTAAGAACTCTTTCTCGCACAAAGTGATAATCAACTTCAATGTGTTTCATTCTTGCATGAAAAATCGGATTGGCTGATAGAAACTTTGCTCCCATATTATCACACCATAACTTGGCCGCTTCTGGACTGTAAATCTTCAGCTCCTTTAAAAGAATTTGTACCCACATTATTTCTGCAGTAGCATTAGCTATGGCTTTATACTCTGCTTCTGTACTTGATCGTGAGACAGTTCCTTACTTACGAGCACTCTACGATATAATATTAGACCCTAGAAAAACTGCAAATCCTCCAGTGGAATGTTTGTCATCTATATCTTTAGCCCAGTCTGCATCAGAAAAACCACTCACCAGTGTGGACCTTGACTTTCGAATTTTCAAGCCAAGATTGATGCTTGACTTGATATATGGTAAAATCCGCTTGACTGCTGCCCAATGTATGGTCGTCGGCGACTGTAAGAACTGACATACTTTGTTCACAGAATAAGCAATGCTAGGTCTTGTTAAGGTTAAGTACTGCAAAACACCTACCACACTTCTATACTTCAAAGAGTCATTCGGCCCGAGTGAAGTTCCTTCATGCCGTGAAATTTTTTTCACTTGTAGACAACGGTGTAGCCACCGGCTTGCACTCAGATATTCCAACCTTCTTTAAGAGATCTGATGCGTACTTCTCCTGAGTCAAGACAATACCATATGTTGTCTTTGTTACTTCTATGCTCAAAAATTAGTTAAGATCTCCCAAATCCTTGAGTGTAAACTCATCTTGTAAATCTTTCAACAACGTTGTTGTTGCCTTCTCCGAAGAGCTGGTCACAATAATGTCATCGACATAGATGAGTACACAGATATTTATATCACCCTTGCTAGAGAAGAACAATGATACTGAAGGTACGGAGAAGGCGACCAGAGGGGGGTGGGGGTGAATGAGAGCCAATAACAATTCCTCAACGGAACTTGACCTATATCCTAAATTCGACCCGATGCCCCTCTCCTCTAACTCGACAAAAACCACACAGCTATAGCGAAGCTATCAGCCCTCAGAACCGGGTTAGGAAACGTAGCGGAAACACAAAATGGTGCTAGTAAGACTACGAGCGAGAACGAAGATAAAAATCGACTCAAAAAACGGTTTATATCCTCACAACCATTTCACCGAATAACTGGTGGGCGTGTTCAAAAAATCATCGTGGAAGAGCAATTTAAAACACGAATCCTCGAGTTTTTTGATCCGGTGACGCAAGAGCTATACCGGCATCACCCTGCAACCATTCACACACAAGCAATTGAAAAACTAATCTAAGAGACGAGAATTCGAAACCAAACCCCGCAGCACTCCACAGAACAGACCGACACCTTCACAGGGCGAGCTCCAGTCCTCACCACGAGAGAAACCTGAGAATTACTGCAGCAAGGAATTCCAGTTGAGCAGCAAAATCTATGGCAACAGGGTATGAACCACCCCACAGCTGCGAACTGAATGCACTTGGGCGACAGGCACCTAGGCCAAATAAAACAGCAGCCCAGAGATCAACTGAGAAGACCAAATAAAGCAGTGGCACCGAGATCAACTGAAAAGGAATCAGCTTCTACTGCCAGCGAGCTCACCAGGCGCATGGGTGCAGGCAACAAACGAAAAATCAGAGACCGCGTAGGAAAATGAAACGCAGAGAGAGAAAATCTCAGCACAGAACACATGACTCCACGGAACCGAATAGCCGAAGAACCAGAGCCTCAGCCCAGCGTGCGGGCAAAGACCCTTGACGCGGCAGCAGAAGGACCGAGCGGCAATTGGGAAATCAAGAGATTGCTGAACGAGCGCTCACGCGCGGGGGCTGTCACCGAGCAGACGAAGACCGAAGCACAGCAGCACTGAGGCAGCGAAGCAGTCACAGGATCCGACCGGCTCACAGCTCAGATCCAGAGACAGGAAAAACGAAAATTTTGCCAGGGCTGTAGACGACTCAGAACAAGGCCGCGGCGATGATTTCTTCGGCGACAAAAACAAAGGACCAGATAGTGAAGAGCGAGGACACGAGCCAAATGGGGAAAACAAAAGGTTCAGATGATCTAGTGCAAGAAAATGAACAGTACACTAGGAGATCTAAAATCAAATATTTTTATTGGAAACCACATAGTAATCTTACAATAATGGAGGTCACCGTTCCCCCTCTCTCATTTGATTGAAAACTAAAAATTTCTTGACACACTTCTACTCTATAAACTAGAAAATAAAATTGAGAAGTGGCAACGAGCTTCAACCCTCTAGGGTCCTATATATAGGTCCAAGCAAAAGATTAAATGACTACTACACCCCTAGGGCATAATAGAAGTAAAACGGTAAAGCAAGGGTAGCAGGGTCCGACGCAGCTCATCGCATCGATCCATTCATCTTCAGCTTGCCTCCGACGCAACCTCCGTGATGGTGCCACGTGCACCACCCGTCATCGCACCTCCGCCAGTCTTCAGGCCAGACTGGAAAACCCTAGCCAGACTTGCTTCCACGCCAAGCAAGCTGTTAGATCTCGACGCGTGTCCCACGCCGACCTCCCTCCGTCGGTTTTGTGGCGCAACCGACAAACCTGAAGCCTGCTTGGTTTTGAGGACCAAACCAAGAAACCGTCGTGGTGATTTTGAGGCCCAAATCACCACACTAGAGCTGCAGATTTTGAGGCTCAAACCGGAAAACCCTCCACCACTTTGGTTTTGAGGCTCAAACAAGAAACCGACCGCCAATTTTGAGGCCAAACAGGGAGAAACCGTCGCTACTGGTTTTGAGGCCAAACCAGCGAAAACCGTCCAAGTGGTTTTGAGGCCAAACCACTCACAAACCGTCGACCTTGGTTTTGACGCTCAACCAAAAAACCCTCGCTCCTAGTCTCCAAGTGTCAGGTGCAGACCGCACATGGTGCCACCCGACCTCTCGACTGCCCGGCCACCGAGCAGCTGACCTGTGCAACCATCTCCGGTCCTCTGCACCAGGTCTCCTACTCCTACCACGGTCCTCGTCGCTGCACGTCATGCCGTACCTACCACCTGCACACCACGAGACAAGCAAACATGATTCTTCAACCAAAACAAAGATAAAAGAAAAACAAAACAAAACTATCCCGAATTCGAATTCAAACCTGGCCAAGTTAATGACTCATCACAATCAAACCAAGTAACTGACCACTTGGTTTCTCAGATACATCGGCCTTTGAAGCATGAAATCTGAGAGAAATCAACTTGGCACTCAATCTTGAATACGAGGCTCGAGGGGCTTGTTTTAATCCATATAAAGCTTTATCAAGTTTGCACACATAACTTGATTTTGTCGCATCTTCGTAGCCTGGAGGTTGTTCCATATAAATTTCTTCCTCCAAATACCCATGCAAGAAGGCATTTTGTACATCGAGCTGACACATACTCCATCCTCTTGACACAACAATGGACAAGACAATGTGAATAGTAGCCATCTTAACCACGGGGTTGAACATGCCATCGTAATTACTCCATACCTTTGCTTGAATCCTTTGGCTACCAATCTAGCTTTGTATCTATCCAAGTTGCCATCTTATTTCCTTTTGATTTTGTAAACCCATTTGCATCCAATAATATGTCTGCCTTAGATAGGTGTGAATCCACATAAGAAGACCATAATAGGATAACAAGCAAGTAGTCATGAGCTTAGATAGGCATGAGTGAATAAAGCACATTAAGCAAGCCATCACAAGCATAAGACTCATATCTCAACCAAAACAAGCATATAAACTCGCTAGACATCATCTCAAAAAGAGCAATCACAATTCGAGATAGCGTGCTTTACCAAACGCTCACATATGCAACTAAGAACTCAGTTTGTACAAGTGAGTAAATAAGCAAGTGATTAAACAATTAAGTTCACACCTTACTCATTTTAGGTCCTCAAGTGACCTCTAGGCCGCGCGGAGGGTCGCACGACTGGGTACGGCAAACACCTCAGAGCTTCGAGACCACCGTATTGCACATTCCTCAAATGACCTCTAGACCACGCGGAGGGTCGCACAACTGGGTATAATAAACACCTCAGAGCTTTGAGATCATTATTTAGAATCTATCATTAAGCACACAATACAAACTGAATTTTAGATAAGTTTAAAGCACGAGACAAAAGAGTGTGCCTTTATGGCACAAGAGGCACACACCTCTCCAAAGTCCCATCATGAGCTAAACATTTGGCAAAGGATTTCACCACTCAAAGTG